>JAHRHZ010000112.1:42246746-42297396 GCA_024137785.1 Ginglymostoma cirratum | reverse complement strand
CTAGAAGGGTCTCGACCCGAAACGTCAGCTTTCCTGCTCCTCTGATGCTGCTTGGCCTGCTGTGTTCATCCAGCTCTACACCTTGTTATCTCAGATTTTCTAGCATTGGCAGTTCCTACTATCCCTGATTCATAATTGTTTGCCTGGCTGAATTATCCCTCACTGTATATCGTACAGATTCATGAAAGGACCCAGAGTCATGGTCCTGAGAAGTGCCCAGTCTATGTCTGACTATCCCTGAACAGGAAGGTTTCTCAAACATTTGAGTAACAGGTGAAGTTAACCAATTCCCACTGCAACTTTATAGTAAGCACACAAGTGCCATTCTTCACCAACTGGATGCTGCTATCAAACCACAATAATGCTCTGCCGACCACACAAGTGCGTCATGGGGTATATGAGTTTCAGGGCCAGTCTGATATCAGTTATGTAGATTGTACATCCCACTAGCCCTTGGGCCATTTCCAACAACACATCTCTTTCACAGTCCATAGCAGGTAACATGCCAATCGTGTTCAATTGACCCATGCTTGTAAAACACAGAACATAGTGTCCAGTACTAGATATTATTCAGCTATTGGCCAACATTAAATAAGCAATCCTGACTATGCTAAGAATTACACTAAAAACTGATTTACCAATCAGGTTCACAGGGTATTCATTTGCATGTGCTAAAGTCTGCGTATATTCACACACAGAATCCACAGTGTTGACAAAAGGAGTTTGTACATGTACTGCGACTTTTTTTCATTGAGAAAAAGTTAAATAAACTGTCAATCCCTTTGGCATTCCCGTGTCTACCTGCCTGGTCTAACTTTAAAAGCTAATTAAGATTGATCGTTAGTGGATTCGGCTACATCTCCATGACAATCAAAGTCCAACCAAGCAACATCCTGTTCTCCTGCTGGGTAAATTGGTGCTCCATTTCTTGGTTGTAGGTTTTGAAGAGTCCAAGACAAAAAGCTTTACCTTTGTGCCTTCCTTTAGCAATATGTTAGTTCTGTTCTCGCAAGCAACAATTGACTTGTGTGGAGAACCCTATTTTCACCAGCCAGCAAATGAAAGGAAGAGGCAAGTTACCTCAGACTGGCCAACTCTTCATTTCTGTGAGAGGCTCTCAAGCTGGTACCGAAGGTTGAATTGTGTCCCTATATAAATATTATTCCTGCTTTGGATGAACAATACCAAATGTCAGTCAAAGAAAAATTATGACACTTTCACTTGTAGACAGTCTTCCCTTGCCGGTTGCTAAAAGTTAATGAAACTCTCTTCACCCTGAAACCAGTGAGTAGAGATTTCTCACTGCCCAAAACAAATAAGCAGAACACCTAGGCTGTAACTCTGTGATTTAGCTGACAAACTCTTCTGTTTGTCTTGGATTAAATTTGATATCTGGTAAACATTGCTTTGGCCTTATGTAAACAGTTAACTGGAAAAGATCCAAAACAAGTTCTGTCTAGTCAGCTTCTTTTCAGTCATCTTGTGGGAATATTGATGTCAAGTTACAACTATTCCGGAATTGGGAAATAAAATTATGCTGCTGTACATCAAAAAAATGTATAGCACAATTATGTTGATCCAATAGTAACAGGCAGCAATTTATATTGTTTTAAATGTTGGTCTTGCCAATAACTGCAGGGATATTAGTGAACAAAGGCTGAATGGGCCCCTTAATTACAATGGAATGGGACGTTAATGGGACAAGGCCAAAATCTGCATTAGTTTGGTCTGTTTGTTTTGCACTGACCTGTGGAGCCATTGTCTGGTATATGTTGTTCTGTTACAATTTAATCAGTTTACTGAGATTCAGCTTTCTAAACTGATACTTTTTCAGGCAGCTGTAGATGCTAAACTTGTGAAATCTAACTGAGTTTACTTTTACCTGACCTCTGATCCAAGTTCACTGCACATTACAATTGCTCCTTTTGGAATATAAAATAATTGTAAATGCCCTATGATGAATGCTACGAGATTTATGCTACAGATACTGTCTATTAAAATCTTTTGGTGCTCCAATTCTGTCACCTAATTATCCCAGTTATTTCGTGTCCATTGTGATCATTGCTTTGTGTAAATAAATGCTGCTGTCCACTGGGAACTATAGCACAGTGTTAAAAATGTCTTTTCATCTCAGGAACTCAAGTTAGAACACAGCCTTAACTACAGGAGTAAAAATCTAGTCTCTTGTGGCAGTTTTTGGTTCCAGAGTAGAACTCACAGTCCAATTCCTAACGAGTACAAGTACGCAGTATAAATGGCCTTCCTAAAGTGGTACAAACTTGAAAGAAGAGGAGAAAGGCTTTCATTTACATTGTGTGTTTCATAATTTCAGGCCATGTCAAAGTGCTTTCATTTCAAGTGTTATTTGAAGTGCAGTTATCGTTAAAAGAAGGGAACTTTCGTTTAATTTTGTATTCTGAATAATGATGTTCACAGGAATATTGCAAATATGATCATTTGATGCAGCCATTCAATCCATTGGACAACTGCACTCAATTTTTTCCCCCAAATTTTGAGATCTTTCTATTTTACTTTCAAGCTCTAGAATCATTCTCAAAGTCAAACTCTTTGACTTGTTTTTAGCTGCTTCTACACCTTCTCTTTTAAATCTACTCTACATTTGTTCCAGCCCCATCACTTTTCCATCTACACCTTTTGTTAAAGAATCATAGAGGCAATAGGCCCTTCAGCCCAACTTGTCCATGCTGACCACATTTTCTAAACTGATCTACTCCCATTTTCCTGTGTTTGGCCCATATACCTCTAAAACTTTACTTTCCATTTACAAATTTTTTTTACATATTTTAATTGTACCCATCTTTACCACTTCCTCTGGCAGATTGTTCCATATTTGCACAAACTTCTGTGTGAAATAGTTGCCCCTCAGGTATTTTTAACATTTTACCCTTCTCGCCTCAACCCTACACCCTCTAGTTTTGGATTCTCCCACTTTAGCGAAAAGACCTTGGCTATTCATCTCATCAGTGTCCTTCATGATTTTATAAACCTCTGCAAGGTCAGCCTTCAGCCTCCAACACCAGGAAAAAAAGTCTCAGCCTACCCAGCCTCTCATAATAAGTGAAACCTTCTAGTTTCAGTAACATCCTTTTAAATCTTTTTTGCACCTTTCCAGTTTAATAATATCTTTTCTGTAGCAGGGCGACCAGAATTGTACACAGTGCTCCATACGTGGCCTTACCAATGTCTTGTACAGCTTTAACATTATGTTTCAGCTCCTGTACTCAAGTGACTTTAGCTGCTTTACTACAATAAGAGTGTTTTGTCAACACAATGCACTGTTCAAAGGATAAATCGGGGGAGGATTAACGGAGAACATAATCTTTCAAATGAGTGTTCCTGTTCTGGGAGGATTCTCACATATTGTGTACAGAAGAGTAAGATTGTTGCTTTTGTCTGCCTAGTTAGTGGTTATCTTTTGGAAGAAGGACAGAGCACACCTTACTGTAATATTATGAGCATCTAACTTTGAGGTAGCAAATCCTAAACTACTGTCAATCATTATTCACCTCAACAAGGATGGCATTTGCACAATAATTAAATATCATCTTGATTCAAGAGTTCACAATGTAGAATTTGTTTGGGCGGAAAGTAGGAATATTAGGAAAAAACATTGAGTTGGAGTAGTCTACAGGTTCCCAACAGTAACAGTAATGCAGGATAAAATATATAGGAAGAAATATTGCATGCTTTTGACAAAGAGACGGCAATAATCACGACTCACTCTAGTTTGTAAAAAATGTCTTTTTATTACTGTTTGCTTTCATTTTGGAAGTCCTGTAACTATTTTCCCACCATGTCACTGCTTCCCAGGCAAAGCCTAAAAGATCAGAAAAGAATAACAGTAAGAACTCAACAATACCACCACTGTTATCAAGCAATAACCTGTGAGAAGCTAAGATAGTGGCCACTGAAGATGCTGCAATTCAGAGCCAATTTAACTGATAGCTGGAGGAAACATCCATAGCTGTCCAAAGCTTCAAGTAGCTTTAAAAATCCTGTAAAGAAACCTCAAAAATCATGACAGGATTTCCAACGCTGAATTAGAATACATGGGATGACCAATCTGATTTTACTTCACTTCCAACAACATCCAGCCTTCTTTGCTGAACTCCAATATTTCTAAAAGAGATAAACTAGTAAATAAGAGTAAAATTAGTATGACCATGAAGGCTTCCATAGACTGAACATGTTGACTTTGTCCAAACAAATTATGGTCAACGCGAGAAGTTCAATTATGAGCTAAGCTGAATTTCATAAAATATCAACTGGAATTAATTTCTTTCGGGCAATAACCAACAAAGATCATTGATCAACAGATTCTGAGACAAAGGGCATGATTGTGGCTTTACAGTGGTGAAGTTAGCTGACAGAATAATCAAGCTTGTGACAGCATCCAGCCCCATGGACTTGACATTTTACACCAACCTGAAGGCTTCATTATGGCATTACTATTGCAAAGTGATCGTGAATTCAAAACCTTCCTAATGGGTGTTCAAAGTCTACATGCTGTGTATAATTTTCCGACCACTGGTACAGTAGCCAACATAAGTGAGCCTAGCATAGGTGGTGCAGCCTTATACTTGGACCTAGAGGTTGCACACCTTTTAATGTGACACATTAGACCTTGACTACTATTGCTTCAAGTAACAAAGGACAAATAAATCACGTCCTGGTGAGGCGTAGAAATCGTTAAGACAGAAAATCAGGAAAAGTCAGCTGTTATTAAATAAATTCTTCGCATTAATCTTCATAAAAAACACTGCTGTCTAGCCATGCTGAGCCAGATAACTCTAGAAAATAACTAGAAAACATGAATTATGAAGACATTCAAATAATTAAGTGCCTAAATGGTATCCCAGCCAGTAAAAATAACTCAGCAAGCCCAAAGAAGAGTAAGAATGAATAGGTGAGTTACAATTACAGGACTTAGCACGGAGCATTCAAAATCCTTCATCTCAGCAATTAATGTTTGAATATCGCTAAGAAATGGTTTATATTTTCAAAAACATGTTAAATATAGATGCTCTGCCTAATTACAACAAGTTAATAAATGCAAATAATTTTGAATTTTAACTTGCTATGGTCCTGGACCAGACTGCCAAATTTATGTTACAATTTGGCGAGGAGTCAATAACGTCATCTACTTCAAAATAAAAGTATGAGATCCAGGGGGCTTACTCAGAGGATGAAGCCACAAGAATCAGTGGAATTGAACGAACAACAGTAAATTTTATTGTTCAATGTTAATACAGTTTACATACATTTCTACACTCAGAATTAATGTGTGGTTTATCAGGATCATAGACTGTGGTCAAACACCCCACAGTGCACAGCAGCTAGCAAATAGAATCAAGACAGATCCCAAGGATTTTTCAGCAACTGTCTCCACATGTCAATAAAAGAGTTAATAAAAGCTACCCACAACACTAAGACAGTGGTATTCCTACTTTCTCAGATCCTTAGGACTTTGTTTGAGTCCCAACTCCAATACTTAGCTGCCTATTAATTCCTCCCAATTTCTCAAAACACAGAGCCAAGCAGTTATCTTCATTAAGTCTCCCACATGGAACCTGTGTAATTCAGCTGCTTTCTCAACAAAACACCTAACTGCAGTACTCCTAACTCAAGAGTGTCCCTCTCTCACATGCTGCCTGTATTTCCCAACTGTGTCTAACTTCTGGACTCTTGTTCAATGAGTCCCGAGTGACCTATTGAAAACCTTGCAATACACCATTCCCTTCTAGTGGGCAGAATTGAATGCTACCACCTCGTATCTCTTGTAATTGTTTGTTCCACAGATGTTATCTGTCACAGATTGCTGACTTGGTCAGTACAAATAAAAAATGAATGTAAGTAGAGGTATAAGGTTCTAGGCCCGAAACGTCAAGCTTTCCTGCTCTTATGAAGCTGCTTGGCCTGCTGTGTTCATCCAGCTCTACACCTTGTTATCTCGGATTCTCCAGCATCTGCAGTTCCTATTATCTCTGCAACCTGATCACTTGACTCTATGAATATGGCTTATAGGATTCCTACTATTCAATTACAGGGTAAAGAGCTGAATTCAACTCCAGGCAGAGTCAAGACTGGAGTTCCAATTTCAATCCTCAGCTCTGAGATGAATTCCAGTTGAATATTCAGACTCATTAAAGACAATGGGCAGCAATATTTTGGGGAGCAAGAATCAAAGGTGCGCATGGGTCTGAGCTGTATAGGAAGCCAAAAAGCAGCTTCTTTGTTTTGGGTGAATGCTAAGTCATTAAATTCAGGAAAGCTGGAATGTGGAGTGGATTTTCTCAAGGGCGAGCATTGGGAAATCCCTATCCTTGCATTTGTAGGTCAGAGTCTTTTTCACAAGATGTATCTCATTAGAATCAAATTTCCCTTTTAGATTAATTTGCTTCGACTGAGCAATGTGCCTTCAGATTCTCAACAGCATATCAATAGGGTGCAACATGCAATCTGTGTAGATGAAGTGTAAAGCTGATGTCTTCTTCCTCCTGGGAGAGGATTGGTCGACCATGTGATAATTAAGACCATATGGAGGAGGTTTAATGGAGATGAAACTACTGACTGAAGTAAAATATTCCATATACCTAACTCATCCTCAATAATCAAGGAGGCAGGAATCTCAGACTGAAGGCAAGACAATTTTGCAACCTTTTTCATCTAAATATGTTGATGGTAGGTCCAACTCAGCCTCCTCTTGTGCCTTGTGGTATCACAGATGCCAATTTTCATCCAATTCACTTCATATCACATGATCTGAAGAAACTTGATACGCTAAAGACTATGAACTCAACAATATTGGAGGTGAAGTGCTGAAGACCTATGTTCTAGAGCAAGCTATGATCCTAACCAAGCTGCTCCAACACAGCAAAAATATTGACAGTTTTATCAAAAGTACTTAGTCAGCTGTAACCTGTAACCTGTAACCTAATATTCCATTTTGGGCTCCACAGGGACTACTTTGCTCATTACAGCCTTGCTCCAAATAAGAACAAAAGTGCTGAACTCAACAGGTGAAATGAGACTGACTGCCTTATTTACTATCTGTAACATCAATCCTAGCTGAAACGAAGTCAATGTGATCAGGGAGAAGATCTTCACTGGCTTAAATAAGGGCCTCTGTTTAATGGAACTTAATTGTAGTTGTCGGACATAGTTGTTGTTGTTTTAGCCTTTGGACATCACTGCAGGAGTTCCTCAAGGCAATGTCCTCGGCAAAACCATCTTCAGTTGCTTTATTAATGACCTTCCCTCCATCATAAGTTCAGAATGGGGGTGCCTACTGAAGATTATACTGGATTTGACACCTTTTTAATTTCTCAGGTACTGAAGTAGATCATGCTCATGCGTTTTGGTAAATAATGAGCCGGTATGTGCATCATACAAGAAAATGCCAGGCATTGTCCATCTTCAACAAAACAAATCTAGCCACCTTTCCTTGACATTTAGCAGCATCACTATCGCACTTGAGTTTATTGTAATGTCTGAATATCTTGTTCTGTTTCTATCTCTGTTGGTTAAAAAGAAATTAAATTAGCTCACAATGGCTGTCTGCAATTGAGTGTGTATCAGTCTCACTCAGTTTAATACACATAAATGACATCACTAAATTCCCCTTTATCAAAATCCCCAGGGTGGCTCTTAACCAAAAGATTAGCTTGTCCAGCTATATAGATGCGCGATGATCAAATGAATATTTGGAATAGGAACAGGAGTCAATCTCTCTGGCATTTAATAAGGCCATGGCTAGCCTGATTGTGGCCTCAACTCTACTCTCCCCTCCATCCCCTTTACCCTTTGATTCTCCAGCCAATCAAGGATCAAAGTAACTTAGCGTTAGAGGTATTCAATGACCCAGACAACATTGGTTTCTTTTGAAGACAATGATTCTCTGAGAGAAAAGATTCTTCTCATTTCTACCTTAAATGCGAGACACTTTATCTTTAAATTGGATCCTCTAGTTAAATTCTGTCCCACCAGAAAAAAAAGTCTGTCAGCATTAATTTAGGAGGCCCATAGAGGATATCATATTCTGTGATAAGATCATTTTTCATTCCTCTAAACTCCAAAGTGCAATACATGTAACCTTTTCTTGTAAGATAGCCCTTTAATCCCAGAAATCAGCCTGGTGAACTTCCTGTGACCTCAAAAGCAATTCAGAGGGTGGGAACTATGTGATATGCAACTCGTGTTCTGACTTAATGATCTGCTCACCACCTACAAGGCCTACATTAAGAATATGCTGGAATATTCTCCACTTGCCTTCATGAGTATAACTCTGACAAAACTCAAGAAGCTTGATAACATACAGCAGCCCATTTGATTGACATCCCATCCATTATCTTTAACATTCACTCCGATAACATTGGCGCACAATGGTGGCAGAGTGCACCTTCCAGCAACTTTACAAAGTTCTTTCAACTGAGCCTTCCAATGTCAAGATCTCTACCATCTAGGAGGAAAAAGCAGCAGGTACATGGGAACACCATCATCTACAAGTTCCCTTAAAGTTATAGATTATCCTGACATGAATCAAAACAGCATTCCTTCATTGTTACTAATTAAACTTTCTGGACTACCTTTTCTAACACATGGAATGTCGTGGTTCAAGAAGATGGCTCACCACCCACTGTGCATGGTACTTTGGGACAGACGACCAATGCTGATCTCACGAGCAATGTTTAATTAACATCAACAGCTAATAACAATAATTACAATGGTAGTGGCCAGCCTCAATGGGTTGAATCTTACATTTTTGACAAAGTATCAGTTTTATTGTGTATCATGGAGGGTTTCTGTGCATGAGGCCTCACGAGATCTATTGCCACAGCCTACCGAACTTGCCTCAATGACTACTTAGCCTGTCGCTATGGTGCCCTGATTCTAGCTCCATTATACAATCAGCCGTCATTCACTGGGTATCCACCTAAAGACCAGTGTTGTTGGGGCCAGGGACATTATGAAAAGGCTACTGTGCAACCAGATGAGTTATGGCATTCTTTGTTGAAGGATAGTCATTCCAAGATGTCAGACAAATAGAAAATAATGCTTTGATTCTCTGACAGTAACCTGGAGGATCGGGCACTATTGAGAAGGGCTGTCCTCTTCCCAGGGAGTCGACAGAGGAGGTCACAACACCAGATCCCACAAAGTAGTTCTGTGCTTCCTAATAGTCCTGCAAGTGATTGGAGATGTACCATGAGTATCCTGATGGAGTGGCAATTATTGATGTTAGTATCCGTGGACGAGGAATGTCTCTGCCAGTTGTCTGTGGTTTGAGCTTAAGAAGCTGTTAACTGAAAGCAAACATGGAAAGCAGGGAATTGAAGTTGCTAGAGATAACATAATGTGGAGCTGTGTGGAGCTCCACCTCGGGACCCTTCAGCCCAATGGCCTAAAAGTGGATTTTACCAGTTTCAAAATCTCCCCACCCCCCGGCCTCATCCCATGACCAACCCTCCCTCTCATCCCCGCCTTCTTGACCTGACATAACCTGTCCATCTTCGCTCCCACCTATCTGCCCCTCCCACCTCACTGACCAGTCCCCACCACTCCCTACCTGCACTCACCTATTACCATCCCACCTACCTTGCCCAGCCCCATCCCTCATCTCTCTGTTTATTTCTGAGCTCCCTTCCCCCTCCCCATTTCTGAAGAAGGGTCCAGTCCCGAAACGTCAGCTTTCCTGCTCCTCTGATGCTGCCTGGCCTGCCGTGTTCCTCCAGCTCCACACCTTGTTATCTCTCACTCCAGCATCTGCAGTTCTTACCGTTTCCAACTGAAGTTGCTCGATAGTTGCAGTGACTTCTATATTGAGGATTCTCTGCATTTGGTTCACTTGAGGTGGGTGGTATGATAGAAAGTTGCACATTAAAGAGGTGAAATATATAATTTATAAGTTCGTTGGCAAGCAGTAATCTGGTTTAGTGGGCACCTCTGAACTGCCTCATGAGAATCTCATCTCAAGGCCCTGAAACTTAGTTGGAAGATGCAGGGACTTGTTCTCAATGTAGCAAACAGCGTTGCTGGACTTCAAATATGATTCTGCCACAAATTTTCACCATAGCCCATGCTGGTTAATGAAATTCCAGTGAATGTTTTCCTCTCAATTATATTTGCACGCAATCTCCATTATTTGTTATGGTATAAAAAAGATTTAAACAGGTAAGTTACTGTCGGTTCTATTCAGTTTGAGGAGGAATCACTGACTCCTAGTGACTATCTCATTTATATCAAGACGTCAGAGGGAATGGGGGGGTGGGGTTGGGAAGTGTTGGTAGTGGATCATCTGCAGTGACATCATTATATAATACTGTTAACCTCAAGAAGCTCCATAAAAACTTAACTCAGGAAATGAAACATTATTCACTTTCATGTCAATATGGTTGCTGTGAGGCAAAGATACATGACCATTTGCCCTTGAAGTCCCCAGTCTCACCTTGAAAAATGTCCATTAAAAGATTGAGGGAATCAGTTACTTTGCACTGAAGAATCACACTGTTATTTCACAATACAATGAAAATAAGAATGGAATTATTCTGAATCATATCTTGTGTATCCGTATGTGGAACAAGGCTGAAGAAAATTCAGTTGGATGTGGATGCCTATTTTATGAAGCCCCACACAACAAACCACATGGGATGAAGTGCGTGCGGATCATATTTCCTTGATTTACTGAACTGACATGATTTTTAAACATCTTGAAGTTGAAAGAAATGGAACTTGGACTGTACAAGAAGGTGAGTATCACATTTCCAGAAAGACTTTTATTCTAGCTTTTAAGAATTTTTCCAGCAGACAGTTTTAAGGAAAGTGTGCATGGTAAGTATGCTAATAAGGGACGGAGAGGAAATGTGACATATGCACCAGCAAAGAAACCTAGTTTCATGCATTGGAAGCTATTGGCCTGTCATTCATTGTAAAGCCTACCCAAAGTTTCCACAGCATTGTTCAGAGCTTGATCATCAGCAACACATCATCAATATGAAAACTGGAGCACATCATTTGGACAGTGGCATAATTGGCATGCTTTCAAAGTCAAGAGGGTTCAGCATAAGGAAATTTACAAGGTTGCACCTTTTGAAGATACCATTAACAAAATAATGCTAGATTCAGAACCATCATTTCCACATGATGAAATGATCAGATGCTGTTGACACTGTATTTATAATGTTCTTACTCTCTCTGTAGAGGGAAGTAAGAATTCTAGGTGAAACTTCAGATAAACCATTTGAGAAAATAGTTTATCTATCCTAATTTCAAGCAGATTTTAATGATGTTGGTCTGCACTGTTTTCCTTGTAGTTTTGACATACGTGCTCAGATGCATTACACACAAACTTGTGAATATTGAATTTTTCAGTCAATTGATTTTAATGGATAACACATGCACTTTTCCATCTCCACTTCTGTCCAAACATTCCCCTTGCCAGAACAACTCTATAAAAAAAAAAATAACAAACAGGCACCTTGTTTGAAATGGCCATTCTTCAGGTGGACCTGGCAAATGAATCATCATGGAGAATCATAGAATATCAGTCCTTATTCTCACTCAATGCCCGTTCATCTCCATGTTTCAACAGGCACCATTGTAAAAGCAACAGGAGTCAGATCCGAGGAGCAAAACTTCTTTCCTTTACCAAAGCCAACTTTGATATTCCACCTGCTGCCACCTGATTCCTGTTGGTTGCATTCAATTTTAGAGGTGACCATGTAGGAAACAAGGGTAATATTTTAACTTTTTCTGATCTTTTTGAAATAATGTCTATGTGTCTGTCCCTCATAATTTTATACATTTCAATCATGAGCTCACTCAATCTCCTCCACTCTAAGGAAAACTGTTTGTCCAACCTCTCTTCATCACCAAAACTCTCCAATCCAGGCAACATCCTGGTAAATCTCCTCTGCACTCTCTCGAGTACTATCAAATCTCTCCTATAATGCGAATTCTAGAACTGAACTCAATACTCTAGCTGAGGTCTAACCGACATTTTATGCAGTTCCAGCATCACCTCCTTGCTTTTAAACTCTATGCCTTGGACAATAAATGCATTCCGTTTTCCTTCTTAGCCACTTTATTCACCTGCCCTGAAAGTTTGAGGCACACCATCGTCCCTGTAACCCTCAGTGCTTCCTGGCATCTTACAAGTGCATCACTTCACATTCATCTGGTCTGAATTCCATTTGCCACTGATCTAACCAGCCCATCTATATCCTACTTTAATCTAAAGCTATCCTCACAACTATTTACCATCACACCAATTTTTGTATTGTCTGTAAACTTTCTGATTGACCTTACAACATTCAAATTTGATCCATGTGGGACCCTACTGGTTACAGGCTTCCAGTCATAAAAAATATTCCCAAATACCCCTCACTGCTGCCTGCAACTTCTAGTAATGTCAATACAGGGTCCAGGAGCTATAACTTGTAAAACTAAAGGTGTGTTACAGGCAACTTTGCCACACAAGGAGTGTTGAGAACCTATATGTACATTGCAATCGAGAATTATCACATTACTGGATGAATGCACATTTTGACCTGAATTGTCTTAGGAACATAGGAACAGGCGTGGTGCATGTATGGAATGAGCTGCCAGACGAAGTGATGAAGGCTGGTACAATTACAACATTTAAAAGGCATCTGGACAGGTACATAATCAGAAGGATTTCAATGGAAATGGGCCAAATGCTGACAAGTAGGACTAGAATAATTTAGGATACCTGGTCAGCATGGAAGAGTTGGACCAAAAGGTCTGTTTCTATGCTGTACTTCTCTTTAATTCTATGACTCTCTGAGTCTGTTTCACCATTCAACATGCCTCATCTGTGGCCTAACTCCATATATGTGTCTTCGGCCCATATCCTTTAATAGCTTTGCTGAACAAAAATTTATCTAACTCAGAATTAAAATTAATGATTGATCCTGATAGGAACTTACATGGATCTCAGCAATGCTTGATGTTTTGTAGAGTATGTTTCAATTAAACTGAAATCTTCCTTATGGGATTTTTCTATGTTACAGCGGTGACTGTACTGAATGAAATGTTGTGCTTTAACACAAACCGAATGGACTTTAAAAGTAGAGAATTCTTGCTACTAGCACTGGTGAGACCACATTTAGAGAACTCAATACAATTTTGCACTCCTTATTAAAAGAGGGATAGTCTGACATTGGAAATAGTTCAGAGAAGATTCATGAGAGTGATTCCTGTGATGAAAGCATTGCGTAATGGGGAAAGTTTGAACAGGCAGGCCCATTGGAGTTTAGAGGAATGGGAACCGATTTATTGAAATGTACAAGATTCTGGAGGGGTCCCCTTCAGCAAGAATTTTGATAATGTCTGTATGCAACCACTAATCCAGGAAGCTCATTCCTCACATGAATCATTCTCTGTGTAAAAAAAATTGCCCCTCATATCTTTTTTAAATCTCTTGCCTCTCAACTTAAAATTGTTCCCTCTAGTCTTGAAATCTCCCATCCTATGGAAAGGACACTTACCGAACTTCCAGAGGAAGTGTTGGATGTGGGCACAGTTACAACATTTAAAAGACATTTAGATAAGTACATGAATAGGGAATGTTAAGAGGACAAAGGCAGGCTGATGGGACTACTGTAGTTTCAGATCATGGTTAGCATGGACTAGTTGGACCGAAGGGTCTGTTTCCATGCTGTACGACTCTATAACAGAGGAGCTGAATATTATTTAAATGGAGAAAGACTGTAGTAAGCTACAGCACAGTGGGATTTGGCAATCATGTAAAAATCATAAAAAGCTTGCATGTACATTCAGCAGGTATTAGAAGACAAATGGAAAGTTGGTCTTCACTTTAAAGGGAATCAAGGATCAAAATGGACAGATCCTGCTAAAACTATACAAGCTATCAGTCAGACTACAGTTGGAATATTGTGATCAATTTGGACCCCTTATCTGAGGGAAGGTACACTGAAACTGAAGCCAGTCCAGAGAAGGGTCACGTTGTTGATTTGGAGTATGGAGGGACTGTATGAGGAGAAGTTGAGTAGGTTGAGCCTGTATACCTTGGAGTTTAGGAGAATGAGCAGGCACCCCATTGAAGCATCCAAGATTCTTTGGGGGATTGACAGGATAAATGTGGAAAGGTTGTTTCCCTTTGTTGGAGAGTCTGGCACCAAAAAGTCTTAGAACAAGGGGTTGCCCATCGAAGATAGAGATGAGGAGGAGTCTCTTCTCTCAGAGGGGAGTGAATCTATGGCATTCTTTACTGCAGAGGGCTGTAGAAGCTAAGTCATAAAGTACATGAGAGGCTGAGAGAGACAGACTTTTAATCAGTAAAGGGAATTAAGGGTTATGGGGGAAAGCTACGAAGTTGGAGTTGAAGATTATCACCATGATTATATTAATTAGCAAAGCAGATTCAATGGGCTAAATGGCTCACTTCTGCTCCAATATCTTATGATTTTATATCAACATGTTCGCCTCCTTTACTGATCACTTGTGACAGTCGCGACAAGATGCCTGGCTTTCT
The DNA here is from genome assembly GCA_024137785.1 of Ginglymostoma cirratum. Taxonomy (NCBI): domain Eukaryota; kingdom Metazoa; phylum Chordata; class Chondrichthyes; order Orectolobiformes; family Ginglymostomatidae; genus Ginglymostoma; species Ginglymostoma cirratum. Next base: position 42,282,863 of record JAHRHZ010000112.1, on the reverse strand, counting down.
GTCTGCTCTATCAGGCAAGGGGTAAGACAGAAGTGCTATGAGCCTTTATGGTTCAATTGAAGAATAAAGGCCAAAGCAAGGCAAAGCAAGGCTAGGCAGAGATACTGTGAGCATTTCAACAGCTGCAAAATCAGGCAGCACTAATAGAACAAGTGAGGAAACTTGGGATACACCCTGGTCAAATCTATGAGCTAGATGCCTATGTCTGTCTGCAGCAACTCTTCAATGAATAGTGCCAATGCGTGCTGAAAGGCAGCATCGAAGCACAGAATTGTAAGCAGATTGGAAATGTACCCTGAGGGTGTGCTGAGGCTGGTGTGTGCTCAATGCCAGCTTTTATAAGCTTGGCGTGTGCTATCAGTTGCGGCCTGTGGAGCATCTCCTGAGATGTTGGGCACAGCTGCCGAATGAGTAAGCAGTAATCTGGAGACACCAGGTACCTGTTGGACCTTCGCTTCAGGAATTACTGCCATCTCATATCAACCAGCATGTGAGACAATAGGATCCTGCACATCAGTGAGATGAGATTAAGTAGTAATGACATATTACAGCATTCATACAGGTGAAAATAGGCATCTCCCTCTCCCATTTCTGATGAAGGGTCTAGACCCGAAACGTCAAGTTTTCCTGCTCCTATGATGCTGCTTGGCCTGCTGTGTTCATCCAGCCCCACGCCTTGTTATCTCGGATTCTCCAGCATCTGCAGTACCTTTTATCTCATCTCTTGCTAATGAGATTCCCATCAAAACATATTTTCTCAACAGGGAGAGTCTCATTTTTGTTGATTTAACCCTATTTTCCCAGCTGACTCGTCAATGCCCAAGTCATTCAGGAGCTGGGGAGATTCTGAGATAACAAGCATGGGGCTGGATGAACACAGCAGGTCAAGCAGCATCATAGGAGCAGGAAAACTTGACGTTTCGGGCCTAAACCCTTCATCAGAAATGGGGGAGGGGAAGAGGGTTCTGAAATAAATAGGGAGAGAGGGGGAGGCAGATAGAAGATGGATAGAGGAGAGGATAGGTGGAGAGGAGGCAGACAAGTCGAAGAGGCGGGGATGGAGCCAGTAAAGGTGAGTGTAGGTAGGGGGGTAGGGAGGAGATAGGTCAGTCCAGGGAGGACGGACAGGTCAAGGGGGCGGGATGATGTTAGTAGATAGGAGATGGGGGTGTGGCTTGAGGTGAGAGGAAAAACAGGTTAGGGAGGTGGAGATGAGCTGGGCTGGTTTTGGGATGCGGTTGGGGGAGGGGAGATTTTGAAGCTTGTGAAATCCACATTGATGCCATTGGGCTGCAGGGTTCCCAGGCTGAATATATCCATCTTCTATCCGCCTCCCTCTCTCTCCCTATTTATTTCAGAACCCTCTTCCCCTCCCCCATTTCTGATGAAGGGTTTAGGCCCGAAACGTCAAGTTTTCCTGCTCCTATGATGCTGCTTGACCTGCTGTGTTCATCCAGCCCCATGCTTGTTATCTCGGATTCTCCAGCATCTGCAGTACCTTTTATCTCTGGGGAGATTCTGCCTGTTTTATTATTTGACTTTTCTGTAGTTCTTCGATATAACTGAGTATCTTGCTAAACCCCTTCAGATGTGCAGTTAAAAGTCAGTCAGTTTGGTGTGGGTCTGCAGTCAGGTGTAGGCCAGACCATGTGGTGACAGCAAGTTATTTTTCCTAAATGGGTTTTTACAATAAACAAGTAGTTTCCCCATCATTATTAATGTGACTAGCACACTATTCTAGAAGTATTGACTAACTGACTGTAAATTCGATCTGTTAATGAGGTAGAATTTGAACTCTTTTTGACAGAACAATGAGCTGGCCCTCTGCATTACTAATTGAGTCACAAGGCTATATTGATACCGTTTCTATTTCAGCTTCAATTTCCGGCACCATTTCAACAGCACTGAAATGAAAATCCTGACAAATTAGATGAATAGTCAATGCAAAACAAACATCTTTAAAATTAATTGTTCATATGACAAACCCAGAAATTTGCTAGAAAACTGATGAAATATTCACTCAAGAACCATGGGTTACCAAAGGGAGCATAACCTCTTATTGCCTTAGAGCTTTCAAAGCATCTGTACCCCTCCAAGCCCAGCAGTTATCCATTCTCCTAGGCTGGTCTTTATTCACTCCTTTGTCTGTCCAACTGTTTTTTTCTCTCTCTTTGGGCTCTATCTCCTCCTATTGTTTACTCCTCCTCCCCTCTCCTCACCCCAACCTATGTATAAAAACTATCCTTTTTGTCTCTACCGACAGTCCTGAAGAAGGGTCCTTGGACACGAACTGTTAACTCTGATTTATTTGCACAGATGCTGCCAGACCTGCTGAGATATTCCAGCAGCTTCTGTTTTTGTTTCAGATTTCCAGCATCTGCAGTTCTTTTTGTGTTTTTTTCCCTTCTCCAATCCATTGCACATCTCCTCTTTTAACATTCCACCCATCGATTGTCATGCATCAGCTGCTTGCAGTCTAAGCTTTGGAATTCTCTGGAATTGAAAGATAGACTCAGTAATGGGGCTGAATCTTACTGGGATCTGAGCGATGTGAGCAATGGTGAAATGTGTGGCAAGGCTGGATGGGAAGTTAGGTGCAGCCCACCTCGATGTTGGGAACAACTCACTCCATCACAAGTGGCACAGGCAAGATTTCACTCGGGCAAAAGGCTATGTGTTGGGAATGTTTTGGGGCTTGGCCTGGTCACATAGAACATATAGAACATAGAACAGTACAGCACAGACAGGCCCTTCAGCCCACGATGTTGTGCCGAACTTTTACCCTAATCCTAATGTCTGTCTAACCTCCACTCCTACCTTAAACTATCATCCATATGCCTATCTAGTAGTTGCTTAAATGCCCCTAATGAGGTCAACTCCACTACCCTCTCCAGCAATGCATTCCATGCCCCTACCACTCTATGAGTAAAGAACTTACCTCTTGACGTCTCCCGTATATCTACCTCCACTCACTTTAAAACTATGCCCCCTTGTAATTGCTACCTCCACCCTAGGAAAACATCTCTGGCTATCTACTCTATCTATACCTCTGATCATTTTGTACACCTCTATCAAGTCATCACTCATCCTTTGTCGTTCTGAATAGAAAAGCCCAAGCTCTCTCAACCTTTCCTCATAAGACCTTCCCTCCATTCCAGGCAATATCCTGGTAAATCTCTGCATCTTTTCCAACACTTCCGCATCTTTCCTGTAATGAGGTGACCAGCACTGGACACAACACTCCAGATGTGGCCGAACCAGGCTTTTGTATAGCTGGAGTGTAACTTCACGGCTCTTGAACTTGATCCCTCTATTAATGAAAACTAACACACCATACGCCTTCTTAACAACTCCATCCACCTGTGTGGCAGCTTTCAGGGAACTGTGGACATGAACCCCAAGATCCCTCTGCTCCTCCACACTGCCAAGAATCTTTCCTTTAACCCTTTATTCTGCTTTCAAGTTTTTCCTTCCAAAATGAATCACCTCACACTTTTCAGGGTTAAACTCCATCTGCCACTTCTCAGCCCAGCTCTGCATCCTAGAAATGTCCCTGTGTAACCTAGAACAGCCCTCCGCACTATCCACAACGTGGCCCACCTTTGTATCATTCGTGAACTTGCTAATCCACCCTTCCACTCCTTCATTCAAATCATTTACACTTATCACAAATACAAGAGGACCCAGAACAGATCCTCGTGGTACACCACTCGTAACTGAGCACCATGTTGAATATTTTCCGTCCACTACCACCCTTTGTCTTCTAAGGGTCAGCCAATTCTGAATCCAATCTGCCACATTTCCCCCTATCTCATGCCTCCTTACCTTCTGCATGAGCCTACCATGGGGAACCTTCTCAAACGCCTTACTTAAATCCATGTATACCACATCCACTGCTCTACCTTCATCCACATCATTCCAAGTTGTGAGTCAGAGTATAGAATCACTGCTAATTCCACACAGCTTTGCAGGGAAAGATTCATTCTATCTTTCAGCTTTATAAGGGACCCCTCTGTTATTCAAGGCCAGATGGTGAACAATGGGCAGTTCACCTCTCTGCTCTCCCTCATAGTGCAGTAGCTTGTTGACTAAACAAACAGCACTTCCTCTCACAGCTGTTACAGGAAGATTAAGCATTTCAGGGCATTATAGTAATTTGCCTACTTGGAAACTTTGAAAAGTTATTAATGATGGAGGGGTCAAAAGAACTTCCTTTAGCATTTGTCTTAACCTTTTCCATATCATGAGGGAGTTCACGATAAACGACAGGAATAAGATATCTTGATGGATGTCTTATGCCTTACCTAACCTTTGTACCATGTGATGTTAGAGCACTGTCTCACTGACTACTGCATTTCCCTAACGGTCTTGTAAGACATGTGTGTACATGCCTTAATCTCAAATTACCCAAAGGTATCAAGCATACAATCATGTGGATAATGAGACATTTACTCAGCAACACAATAAGATGAGGAAAGCAGAAATAACAAGACCTACAAATATCACAAGGTCCACATATCCTTTGCACCAAGCAGAGGCTGATTTGCCCCAAGGAGGGGCCAGATTAGCTACAGAATCTGAACCAATGAAACAAAGTCCAAAAGCCAGTCAATCACCTTGGAAACAGCTTTCAATCAGATTTCACTGGCCCGTTGGGCTCTGGGATGGATAACTTCTCATGCTTTCTCAGATGCCCAGCCTGGTCAACCTCATAATGCCTAGCCACATCTTCATCCTCAGAAAATAGTTGCCATTCCTTCATTTTGCCTGTATCCAGGAACATCCCTGCAGTTAGCTCCAGCTGAGAAGGACACTGCATGCCACAATGATGCCAGTCACCATTTCTAGGCTATACTGCAAGACACCATTAGATCAGTGTTGGCATCTTTCTTTTGTGCAATCTGAGGGTTTTGGCAAGATGCCATCAGCTATGTTTGGAAAGGGGTAGCCCTCGTTTCCCAGGAGACATTCCTGTAGAGCCATGGACTTTGGAAGTGGCCAGGAACCTGTGAGTTCTTTGGAAAGTATGAGTCAGGGCGCTCCTAGGATATCTCGTGCCGACCTCCCAGGTTTGGTTTTAATGGTCACGTATAATCTTTAGGATTGGTGGAATGGAAGCCCTTTATGTTAATGAAGTCAGCAGGTTGGTGATAGGGTACTCCCAAAGCAAAGTGGGCGTGGCCGGTCTCCCTGCACGAAGGGGAAGGCAGTGATGGTGGAGAATCCCACTGCCTGAACCATTTCACTCTCCCCATCATGAGGGTAGATCATGAACAGCTGTCTTCTGGAGAAAATGACATCAGTAATGTCCCAGAGAAATTTGTAGGTCGAGGATTAGGTGACCACAGAAGACACCAATTTCTCCTTGAAATAAGCTGCTGGTATTTAAAATTCTGTTTTCCGTACAGGTCTTTTTTATTCATTTGTGGGACCTGGGCATCGCTGGCTGGCCAGAATTTATTGTCCGTCCCTAGTTGCCCTTTGAGAAGGCAGTGGGGAGGTGCCTTCTTGAACTGCTGCAGTCCATAGGCTGTGGAAAGATCCACAATGCCCTGAAGTAGGGATTTCTAGGATTTTGACCCAGTGACAGTGAGAAACAGTGGTATATTTCTGAGTCAGGATGGTGCATGGCTTGGAGGGGAACTTGCAGGGCGTGGTGGTGTTCCCTTGTATCTGCTGCAGTTGTCCTTCACAAAGTGGTTGTGGGTTTGGAAGGTGCTGTCTGAGGATCTTAGGTAAATTTTTGCTGTGCATCTTATAGATAGTACACACTGTTGCTAATGAGTGTTGGTGGTGGAAGGAATGGAAGCTTGTGGATGTGGTTCCAATCAAGCAGACTGCTTTGGCCTGGATAGGGTCAAGTTTCTTGAGTGTTGTTGGGGCTGCACTCATCCAGGCAAGTGGGGAGTGTTCCATCACACTCCTGACCTGTGCCTCGTGGATGGGGGAAAGGCTTTGGGGAGTCAGGAGGTGAGTTACATGCCACACTATTCCTATCCTATGACCTGCTCTTGTAGCCACTGTGTTTATGTGGCTGGGTCAAGTCAAGTTTCTGGTCTATAGTAAATCCCAGGATGCTGATAGTGGGGGATTCAGTGATGATAATGCCATTTAATGTCAAGAGGCAGTGGTTAGTTTGTCTCGAATTGGTGATGGTCATTGCCTGGTATTTGTGAGGTGTAAATGTTACTTGTCACTTGTCAGGTTAAGAAAGTGTCAGCAAGACCTGGAGATCCAAGGCCTCAGCTTATGCCTCCAAATCCTTGGTGGGTCCTGCCCTGTTTCTTCTCCCTGTGCAGCAAGTGCTGAACTTGCTGTTCTCACTGACGAAGATGTAATACCTGTGTCCTTTTTCAAATTGCTCTAAAACCCACAATTCCAGCAACACCATTCTCCACATGAGCTCTGTGAACAGACAGATGTCAGAAAGATAACACGATTTTATTGAAGGGGCTCCCAAGCCCTCCCAGCCCTAACAATGAAGTCTCATGTTATGCCCTCACATTATTTGGCATGGAGTCCTTCCAAACAGGTGATCCTTATCCCTCTAAGGAGCTCGGGGGAATGTGACCTTATCCAATTGCCCATTACACGCCAAGGCTGACATTGTATACTGGGAGAGGAATTCTCCTGGTAAGCGACATGATAACACCTCCTCTCCCACTTCTCCTCCAGTCCTCCGCTGTGATTGACCCTGCAAATAAAAGGCTTCCTTCCACATTACAACCTATGACTTTGCATTCTTACACGTCAGTGTGAGAAGCTGACAGCGGCAATGCAATCTCTCTCATTGCTATGGAATGTGGATGCGAGATGGAAACTTCAGGTTTTGCCTTTATGTAGGTTGTGCTCATTACGGTTGCTTAGGTTTTGTGACCAGGAGACAATTAATGTGCGCAATGTAATGCTCAAGTATGCTTGAGACCTTCGTTTTTAACGTGCATTCTTGGAAACTGAGTGACTTGTTGATGAAGCTTGAGGGTGGCACTACTGAGTCGGTGGAGGGATGATTACTACAGTTACTCTAGCAGGGTCTCAAATTCCATGACTTTTACTCCATTATAGAACATAGAACATGAACAGTACAGCACAGAACAGCACAGTACAGGCCCTTCGGCCCACGATGCTGTGCTGACGTACTATCCTACTAAGATCAATCTACCCTGCATACCTTACATTTTACTATCCTCCATGTGCCTATCCAAGAGTCACTCAAATGTATCTAAAATATCTGACTCCACTACCACTGCCGGCAGCACATGCCACACACCCACCACTCTCTGTGTGAAGAACCTACCTCTGACACCTCCCCTATACCTTCCTCTAAACACCTTAAAATTATGCCCCCTCATAATAGCCATTTCTGCCCTGGGAAAAAGTCTCTGGCTATCCACTCTATCTATGCCTCTCATCATCTTGTACACCTCTATCAAGTCACCTCTTATCCTTCTTCGGTCCAATGAAAAAAGCCCTAGTTCCCTCAACCTTCCCTCATAAGACTTGCCTTCCAGTCCAGGCAGCATCCTGGTAAACCTCCTCTGCACCCTCTCTAAAGCTTCCACATCCTTCCTATAATGAGGTGACCAGACCTGAACACAATATACCAAGTGTGGTCTAACCAGGGATTTACAGAGCTGCAGCATATCCTCATGGCTCTTAAACTCAATTCCCCTGCCAATGAAAGCCAACACACCATACGCCTTCTTTACAATCCTATCAACTTGGGTAGCAACTTTGAGGGATCTATGGACGTGGACCCCAAGATCCCTCTGTTCCTCCACACTGCCAAGAATCCTGCCATTAACCCTGTATTCCACATTCAAATTCAACTTTCCAAAAGGAATCACTTCATACTTTTCAGGGTTGAATTCCATCTGCCATTTCTTTGCCCAGCTCTGCATCCTGTCAATGTTCCGTTGCAACCTACAACAGCTCTCCACACTATCCACAACTCCATCAACCTTCGTGTCATTGGCAAAGTTACTAACCCACCCTTCCACTTCCTCGTCCAAGTCATTTATGAAGATCACAAACAGCAGAGGTGCCAGAACAGATCCCTGCGGCACACCACTGGGCACCGAGGTCCAGGCTCAATACTTTCCATCTACTAACACCCTCTGTCCTCAATTGGACAGCCAGTTTTTTATCCAGATCGCCAAAATTCCCTGAATCCCATCCTTGGAGAAATGACAGTAAATTAGTTTGCTTGCTTTGCATGAGTCAACAGCCATTTTGTGCAGTTCACTTTTAATCCCACTGGTGAGTTTCCACCTTGGGATCAATGTAAACAATTTTCAGGTCTTACCTGTCGCACATGAGTGTTTCCACCCCATCCTGCATGTTCCCTTTTCTGTCACTATCCCGGTGGCTTTGACATTTCTGCTTCCCCCCTCATTTCCCATTTCATTGAGCATATTTACATAATGATTAATGTCCCCACTTTACCCTCAGGGCCCAGGACTTTGGAAATGTACATGCCTTTTTCGGCTCTACACCTTTCTCACGTAAGGACTGAAGTTGCTGTGACCCTGTTGCACTCCTGTTCTCAAGCTTTCAATCCCCTCCCATTCACTATGAAGTCCCATCTATCCAACTATAGTTGCCCACTATCACAGTGACCATTCTCTCAGTGACCCAGTGCAATGAGGCCCATTGCCAGTCTTTAGTTGCCTGCTTTCTCCTGGACACCATGGACCATCCCCTGATGATTATGACTAAACTCTATGATGCCCCGGCAGCACCTGGGCTGACCTACCTGTATTTCCCAGACTGCCTGCATTTAACCTACAGGATTGACTGTGGTCCAATCCCCGGACTACAAGGATATAGATTCTGGTCTCCAGTAAGACCAAAAATCTGACTGACAGTGGCCAATCATCTGAAATGCAAACAGATGAGCCCCTGACCAACTGCAGGGGTACTCCATAACTGATCACATTTTCCCTTTTTCCCACTAATTACTGCTCCCCTTTGAACTTTCACACTGCCATTTGCTTCAATCACATGCAATGTTTACCTTAAAGCCTGCTGGCCACATGTTACTGCTGTGATGTTGATGGAACATGATGCCGTACAGCAACAGATTCACCTCCTTTCTGAATGACTGACTGACTGGTCAGTGCCCCTTAACATCACATGTTGTCTGCCTCTTCCTCTGTGCTAAAAAAATGTCAAACCACAGAAGCTGGCAGCCTATAAGTCAGTGCTGAAGTCAATGTGTGCTTAGAAAGCAATGTGAGGCTATGAGTGAGTACTAGGAAAGCAAGCAAAGAGCCATAAAACTCATGGGTCCTTCTTGTGTTGCCTGAAGAAAGGTCACAGGACCTGAAATGTTAAGTCTGCTTTCTCTCCACGGATGGTGCTGGACCCGCTGGGCTTTACCAGCAATTTCTGTTTTCCAGCTTTCGCAGTTCGTTGGTTCTTTTGTTCAGCAGTCAGGTTAACAATGTGTGGAGGTGAGCAGCATTTTGCAGTAGAAAGAAGTGATCCCTGGGTGATAGCAAGGTACCCTTCTTTTGTCAATTTCAGAACGTTTCTGCTCCTCCAGAGCTCATGACAATAGCTTTTACACACACCCAACAGGATCTCCTTGAGTGTCTAAGCAGGCTGGCCACACTGTCTACCATCAAACCAGGGGAGTTAAGGCTCCATGAAAGTTTTATGCCAATGGTAATTTAGACTAAACATCATAGAGTCATAGTCATACAGTTATACAGCACAGAAACAGACCCTTTGGTCCAAATTGTCCATGCCGAACAGATATCCTAAATTAATCTAGTCCCTTTTGTCAGCATTTAGCCCATATCCCTGTAAAATCTTCCTATTCATATACTCACTCAGATGCTTTTTATGTGTTATAGTTGTACAAGCCTTCACCACCTCCTCTGGCAGCTCATTCCACACACGTGCCACCCTCTGCGTGAAAAAGTTGCCTCATTCGTCCCTTTTAAATATTTTTTCTTGCTACTGAAACCTATGCTGTCTAGTTCAGTACTCCCCCACTCCAGGGAAAAGACCTTGGCTATTTACCCTATCCATTCCCCTCATGATTTTATAAACCTCTATAACGTCATCCCCTCAGCTTCTGATGCTCCAGGGAAAATAGCTCCAGCCTATTCATCATCTACCGAAAACTCAAACCTTCCAACCCTGGCAACATCCTTGTAAATCTTTTCTGAAAGAACCTTTCAAGTTTTACAACATTCTTCCTATAGCAGGGAGTACAGAATTGAACGCAGTATTCCAAAAATGGCCTGATCATTGTCTTGTAGAGTTGCAACGTGACCTCCCAACTCCTATACTCAATGTACTGACCAATAAAGGCAAGGATATTAAACACCTTTTTCACTATCCTATGTATCTACGACCCCACAATGAATTTGCACTCCAAGGTCTCTTTGTTCAGTAACATTGTCCAGGGTAAGTTTGAACTGAAAGGATCCTCTTTCACATACATCATGAAACACAAGTTCTGACTTTTCATTCGACAAGCAGTCAATGCAGTTCACTTTAACCAGCTTCTGTATCTGTGCATTTTTAAATGGGAGGAACTGGACGATGAACAGAAGTGAGAAACGTGGTTGATTTTAGCTCTGTCTAGCATAGAAACACCAACATTAATTGGTATCTAAATGTAGACCCAGCTGAACTCAACCATATCAGATACAACAAGAGACATCTTCCTTGTTTACTCAATTCATTGCCACAGAGGTCGGTGCATTGAGTTTAAATGTTGCTAGATAGATTGGATGAAGCCCTGTGAATGTTGTTTCATAGCCATTTGCCTGAAAAGCCAAACATGACAACAGTAAGACTCCATCACATTGACTGGACAATTAGTGTTATTATCTTAATGTGTTAATGTTACAAAATGTTGTTTAAATCCTATTGCATTACTGGCAAATTACATCATTACCACTAATCGACAACAGAGCCATCAGTTTGATAGCTGCTTAAACTTGGCAAAACGTCATAATGTTCTGGTTGTTTCAATGGATGGTGAGTGCTTGTTAGGAAAAAAAAAATCACACACCCCTTTAATTCCACCGGTTAACACATACTTCCCTGATGATTTCCTCTGGTGAGTTAGATGTAAAATGGCCACATATTTCAAAACAATCTAATTTTATTAGGGAATTGAACTTGCCTTGGACATTCAATGACAACAAAACATATTGTGTATTGATATTCTGATCAACTGGATTGCAGTAACGATGAAATTAGGTTACACCCACAGTTGCTTCAGTCTGATCTTAATGATGGCTACACAGAGGAATTGCTGCACAGACGCCAGGAAAATCCCCTTGGAGATGGGAGAAAAATGGGCAAACAACTTGTGCAGAATACTTCTGACAAATTCTAAATCTTGCCTTTACGAATAGCTGAGCCAAAGCTCTGGGAGCAGGTTGCTTGCAGACGCACAATATAACTGTTAATAGTTTTATGCAACATCTGTCAAGCAGACCCAAAATTACACTGAAATTCAAAAGTATTCTTTAAAGGGGCATCGCATTGAAGCACTTTATCATAATAATGTATCATTGCAATGAAAAGGACATATAAACTTCTGAGTTTCCAAAACAGGGCAAAAGTCTAACACAGTTCCCTGACAGTCTTTAAAAGCATTGACTGGACTATTCTTATCTTTGGTAAAAACCGAGATTACTTTCTTGAGTGTTGCAAGGAGATAAGACATGGTGGAAATATATTTGCTATCAAAAACAGAAGTACAATACTTTCCACTGGATATTCATTCCTTCATTTGGAGTAACTGCTAAAAAGTGAACAATATTGTCTCCATGATAGGAAGCTAAACAAGAAGCAAGTTGAGTGAGTGTAGTAGGGGTAGGAGAAATAAGCAGGGGAGTCACTGGATGTGTAGTCGATCATCTTCATCTTGGTCCATATGACTGGTTCATTAATGTAATTAGGACGGAAGAGGTTCAATGTAGAAGCCTCTGTACTTCTGCACATAATTAGGCTTTTATGTTTCTGACTTTGTGTATTGCATTAATTGTAATATACTTTAATTTGTTATGGGTTGTCAATGCATCTGTTTCAGATCCAGTAGTTCTAAGTTTCTATGTGGTTTGGAGTTGGGACATCTGCAGATAAAAATTTCCCTCTCTGCTAACTGCAAAACTAAGTCACAAAATGGGTCTGCTCATCTGATTCTGATGTGCCATACGGCAATGATTAATGGTCTCTGAGCTTGTAACTATTTTCACATTTAACCTGTTTTCCTTAGTGCCCTTTGGTTTGTGTTAATGAAAGGGAATGCACTGTTGAACCCATATGTGGCAATACCGCAAAAAGACCTTTAATCAGTGCTAACTAGTGAATGGGACCATTCTTGAAAATATGTACTTTTAATTATGTAAAAGTATTTCATCATCCACAATAAAACACTTCATTTTCCCTCAATGTCTCATGATTAATTGTGTTTGATGTGTCCCTAAAAAGGAATGCAAATCTTCCATTTTTATAAAAATATCACATCAATCTCTCCAGCTAAACAAAAAGGTCCATGGTAATGTTACCCTCATTGTGTTCTGAATTTTGTTTTATCATTTGGTCCCTTTTCAATTCACACATGCTTTTTCATTTACACTTCCAATAAAAGCCAAGAAAGTTAGATGCCATAAATGTGCCTTAATTCAGCCCTTTTAACTGAATTGCTTCTAAGCGACGGAATCCTTTTATGCAGCTTTGAATAAAAATATATTGCGATGATACCACATATGATAGAACAATGCCTTTAGAGTTCTAAGTTGAAAATACTGAGTCAAGATATATCAGTTTTAAAGGAAAAATACGTGTAGATTGCTCAGCATGAAAGTAACGATCCAACTGGTGGTATTCTAGTCACTTCAAATATGAAAGATACTTATGAAGAGTGACTTACATCTAGGGATAAGAGCTGACACATAAGGAAAATCATTTCAGTTTGTCAATCTAGAAGGAATCAACATTTTAAAATGATATCATAAATTTTTGACTTAATTACTGTCCTTTGAAGTTCATTTCAAGAAAATGGGCTGTGTCCATTTTTAATATTTTTAGTCAGTAGCCACTTTCCTGCTCCTGGATTTGCAGCCTGTGAATTCCCTGGTTTGTGATGCAGAGTGGCACCACCAGCATGGGTCCAATTCCCACACTGCCTGAGATTACCATGAAGGACTCTCCTTCCCAACCTCTCCCCTCACTTGAGGTGTGGTTACTCTCTCTCCCTCTCTCCCTAATGTGTGAGCAGCCCCGTTCAATTTTGTGAACATGAAAATAATGTACTTGTGAAGTAGAAGCCGACACTCTGGAACTTGCGTTTCTTTCAAATGATTTTCAGACAGTCAGCTTACTAAAAATGATCATCTCGCTCTTACACAGTGGTGACTTACCACTTGAATTTGAGAACAGCGGCTGAGTCTTCGTTGTGTGCATTGTTGAGTGTTATTTAGTTATGTTTGGCTTGAATCAAAGGAGAAAAAAAACTCATTGGGTAATATTTTCCTTTCCAGATGTCACATTGTTCAGTCTGTTGATCATCTTTGTGACGTTAAAATATTGCACTATTCAACTGCTGGGGAATATTTGAGTACAGATGGTGGCAATCGTGCTTTAATGGGAATAAAAGGGTGGTATAGGTTCATACTAATGGCTACAAAACAGAAGGACGCCACTCAGTTTGTGAGTCTGTCAACTCTTTGCGTGAGCAAACAGACCAGTCTGACTGCCCACGCTGTACTACGTCCCTGCAAATTTCTTTTCTGAATTCAATTCCATTTTGGCAGCCAAGATTGAATCAAGCTCCACACGTTCTCTGGCTGTGCATTCCAGATCCTAACCAATCATTGCCATGGTGGGATTTGTCAAGGTCAGCATTAGATTGTGACTTGCCATTATCCCCTAACTATCCTTGATGTCGCTACTTGTATGTGTATCTGTCTTGCTATTTTTCTTTCCCTCTGCCATTTTTCTAGCATGCTTTCAGTATTGTTCCATTTTCTGTTTATCATAATAAACATTTAACATATTAATGGATTCTTAGGTAATAACATAATACAATAATATTAATCAGCTTACAGACCTTTCACAGCAATGAAAGCGTAGCTTCAGATTCTGGAAATGATGCTGCGTCTTATCTGCTGTCACGCTAGAGACAGGTTGCAATAACAAACTTCCAAAATATTTGCAAATTGCAAATATTCTACAATACCTGCGTAAACACAGAAATAATGATTTCTGTAAAGATATGTTTACAAATGGAAAAACATTACGCTGAGGTAAAAAAAATGAATAAACTAATAATCATTAAAACTAAAATCAGAACACACCACAGGAAGAAATCTGCATGGGTTTCAATTAAACCATACCGGTGATACATGAACATTTTATATGAAACATAGTGTACTGTGGTATTTTAAATTGGCTTAAATTAAAGGAACAGTTTTCCAACTTTGCACTTCAAGCAAGGAGCCTCGACCACCGGCACACACAGTAAACATCTGGGCTTGCACTGCACATGATTTTCCAACTATTTAAATTAATGGCCAGAATATTATGTCCAGTACATAACTCAAGTTTGAATGTATGCTGTTGGGGTGAGGCTCCACTATCTTTTAACAAAATTTATAAAATAGAAATGTTGGCTTCAGTTTCACAGAACATTTCTCAAATAATTATTTCCTAGCATCAGTTTGATTAGCATTCCATCCACAAAACAAAAATAATTTCAAATTGACAATATTCATTTCCATCATCATTGTGAAAACCTTGTTCACAAATATCTGTGTTTAGTCACCATGTTATACTGATGGTTGCAAACTGAAGTTCTTTTAGAATCTGTAAGCTAAGTGTGTTTTCTCTGCATTGTTTCAAACTGGCCTCTGACACAGAGGCAACTATATTTTTTTCCCTGGAGTCTAACGTTCAATTAAAATTGAATGTGAGCAAAATACTGAGGAATTTTGTTCTGTATCCTAAACTGACCAAGCATATCCAATGTGTGGTAGTTGCATATAATTGTCAACAGTGAAGGTTAGATATGAAAATGAAAATGGCAAAATGAAAATTTTCATTTTCACCATCCCACTACACATCTGACAGAATGGGAAGAACTGTAGAACCTGCCCCATTTTCATTCTATCATACAGCAGATAAAGTGAAAATGGAATTTCACATTTGTGAAATCATGAATTTGTACTGTTCCATTTCCTTGCATGTCCATACCCTGTAACATTGTCTTTTGTGCAGAGTATCTATTCCCTTACCTTTGAAAATTCATTTCACCTGCTCTCAACTCAATGCATAAAGAGTTTCCTTTCATTATTTTGAGGATAATCCAACGTGTTAATCTATAAGTTACTGGCTCAGCAGACAGTGGAAACAAGCATCTATCTTACCAAATAAGCCCCTAAATTTGAATTCTCAGTGCTTCTTTCAACCTTCAATAATCAAATGAAGAGCCCCCAGTGTTTCTGGTTTCTTCATACAATTAAAGTTTCACCTGTGGTACAATTTTAGTAACTCTCTGTTGCAGCATACTCATGACCTTGACTTTCGTCCTAAAGCAGGATGACAAAACTCAAAGTACATTCTAATTGAGGGCACTCCGTAGATTTATATTGTTGTAGCAAAGCCTTCTAGTCATAGTATTCAAAGCACCAAAGTAAAATGATCTTGGATCCAGCTGCTTCCTTCCTACAGTTTTATTAAGTTTTACTTCCGCACATAAAGATTTATGGATCCTACCCTCTATTTTCTCTTCTCTTTTACTCCTCTTAAAACCTTACCATTTAGTAGATGTTTGCACTGTATGTTCTGCATTTCTCATTCAGCATCAAGTTCCGATCCACTTTTTCCGATCCACTTTTTTTTGCCTTTAATGTGTCAAAGTGTATTAAAAATGGGCAAAAGAAAACAGCTGCAAAACGGGAGGAGAAATATCTGGAGATGACCAATTCTTTAATTAAGAACTGGGTTTTTGAGATTTGTTTTGACTGTTCCTTGAGGGTGTCCTGTGAAGGAGGACTGAGATTACCTTCACCATTAGTAAGCTGAAGGGAAGGGATTGCACAGAAAGGAAAGTGAGGAGACAACACTGCTTGAGGAAACGTAGGGGATATAGGAAAAATTAAAAGATTTAGAGTTCATCAGCTGTTGACTGCGAGTAAATTTATTTTAGTGACAATGGGGTGATGAGTAAATGGCACTTCATTTACATTGGAAACATCTTGGACAAGTTTGATTTGATTTTTTAATTTGATTTAAGCTTTATTGTCACATGTACTCAAATATAGAAGAGCGGGAATACAGTGAAAAATGTGCAATGTCGCCACACAGTGCCACCTTAAGGACAAAGGTACCTAGTTACAAAACTTAGGTACAAGTAGTAACATAGAGAAACAACGTTAAAAGTAAAGTGAGACGGCAAGAGCTGCAGATGCTGGAGTCAGAGAAGACAGTGTGGAGCTGGAGGAACACAGCAGGTCAGGCAGTATCAGAGGAACAGGAAAGTTGAAGTTTTGGGTCAAAATCTTCTGAAGAAGGGTCCCAACCTGAAACATCAGCTTTTTGCTCCTCTGATGCTGCCGTCTGCTGTGTTCATCCAACTCCAAACTTTGTTATCTTTAAAAGTAAAGTTGCTGTTTAAGTGGAGAAGGACAGGATGAAAGCAAGTAAAATGTTTCTGCAATCAAATCTGGAGGTGGACCTTGGGTGTCTGCGGTGGAAAGGGTGGGGGGTGTTGGTGTAGAATAGACATGAAAGCCTCTGGAAATGAATCTAAACGTTGTTGGTGAAGAATAAGATATAGATATTAAAGCATCTGGCGTTCACCTACATTTGTGAAGTATAGATTCGGCATTTATAATTACAAAGGCTCATTTTTCTGTTTGGGTAGGTGCTGAGGGAACTCCTAAATGTTGCACAGGCAGATAAATTTTACATTTTGCTCAAATAAGGAACAATTGTATGAAAATAACACAAGGCAAAGGATTTGCATTGATGTTTAGAATCTTCAATATAGAAACGTTGCTGAGAATTTTGGTTGACCTTCCACCCATGTTGATTAGGGTGGGCTAAATTGGATAAACTCTGAATTAGCAAGGGGATTAGGATGCTTGATTAACTTATGTTGCTGATTGAATGATTTTATTGTGATGTATATGTGGCCAGTGTTGGCTGCATAAATAACTGCGGAGTCCAAAAGTGTAAATCCTTAGTATCTCGTGAAATGGAGCTGTATGGTTTGCAGCTAAATTGCACCTCTTAAAGGGGATTAAAAATCAAAAGAATTGCAGATACTGTAAATCAGAAACAAAAATAGAGACTGCTGAGAAAGGTCAGCAGGTCTGGCAGCATCTGTGGAGAGAAATCAGAGTTAATGTTTCGCGTCCAGCGAACCTTCCTCAGAACAGGAGGAAGGGCCACTCGACCCGAAATGTTAACTCTTATTTCTCTCCACAGACACTTCCAGACCTGCTGAGCTCCTTTTAAAGGGGAGGTGCTTAGGATTGGAGCAAAGATTTCAATGAATATGTAAATTCTATGGCTACAGAACAAGACTGTGAATTCTGTGGTGGGTAACTCACCTTCGATTTCCAAAATTCTTTCTTCATCTACAAGGGATAAGTTTGGAGCGCCCTTGGTTGAACAGATAAAGCTGTTTCAAAACTCAACAGCCTGACACTACCAAGGACAAATTCGTCCACATGATTGAGATCCCACCCACCACCTAAAATATTTACTCATTTCACTGAATGCAAAATGGAAGCAGCGTGTACCACCTCCAAGATGCAGAGCAGAATGTCGCCAACATGTCTGACAGCAACTTTTAAACTTCTGATCATTGCCATTTGGAATGTCAGGGGCAGTGGGTTTACGGGAACCATCAGCTGCAACTTCCCATTCCGACATTGAAATGTCACACCATCCATCCATCCGTCCATGATCACAAGCTCAAATTCTGGAACTCCATTCATTCTAGCGCCATGATTATTCCTGCACTCTGGGGAGGAACACTTCAATTTGGGAGACCGTCATCACCTTCTCCGGGACAATTAAAGGATGGGCAATAACTTCCGACCTAGCCAATGGACACTCACATTTCCGTGGAAGAATTAAAAACAAAGCAGGTGCTGAGAGTAATTCAGGAACTGAATCTATTTCTGGAACAATTAGGGAATGGCAAACCAGGGAAGACCTAAAATTCCACAATTTTTGGATGCTAGAGAAGGAAAGATGTTCAGCATTGGAGAGGGGAACAGGAGACCTTTTAGCTGCATGATCAATAAATAGCCGTAGCCGATAGCTGTGTGGTATACAAGGGGTAAAACATGAAGTCCCTCGAGCTGTAAAACTGTAGATCTAAAATCCACAAAACCACGGACATGACCTCAAACTGTAAAACAGAAATAGCCAAACCTCAACACAACGTACAGAGTAGAATTAGACAGGTATGTAGGGGTTAATTATAACCCTGCAGCAGAGTGACCCAGCTGAACACTTGCTTAGCAGAAGCCTGTAAATGGCATTATCCCCAAGAAAAGGGAAGGGTAACTGCCATCACCGAATGCAGCTAAGAGACTGGAAGAGACAGCGTCATAAAGAATGGTATAGAAACAGCACTTACACATCCTTCAATCTTTGCATCAGCTATTTCTCACCATGGAGTTGGGATTGGATTGTTCTCCATTGAGGAAATGCCATCATGTCCATTGAGACCAGGGCATGGAATAAACAGAAAGTGCTGGATAAACTCAGCAAGTCTGACAGCATCTGTGGAGAGAGAGCAGAGTCAATGTTTCAAGTCTAGTGAACCTTCATCAGTTCTCCTGAAATGCTGTTTCTCTCTCCACAGATTCTGCCAAACCTGTGGAAGTGTCACTGGCAAACTCTATTTTTGTTTCTGATTCCCAGCATCCCCAGTTCTTTGCTTTTTGTTTAGGATGGTATGGTGGCTCATTGGTTAGCACTGCTGCCTCACAGCACCAGGGACCTGGGTTCAATTCTAGCCTTGGGCGACCCTCTGTGTGGAGTTTGCACATTCTCCCTGTGTCTGTGTGGGTTTTCTCCCACAGTCCAAAGGTGTGCAGTTTAGATTGGATTGGATGTGCTAAATTGCCTGTAGTGTGCAGGTTAGGTTGGTTGTCCATGGGAACATGCAGGGTTTTGGAGATAGGGTAAAGGCGTTCCCACCCTGTTCAGAGGGTCAATGTGGACTCAGTGGGCTGAATGGCCTGTTTCCACACTGTAGGGATTCTATCATGAAATCAGAGCATGTTGTTGTGATATTTAGGATCTGAATCATGCCAAAATGAGAACATCAGCAGAGCAAGTCTACTGCATTTGGGAGCAGAAAAATGGAAAATGATCAGCTCTAGTTTCAGGCCTCCAATAAACCCCAACGACAGCCAGCTGAGTGTGTGATGTATGTTTTGGTCAAGCTATGTAGCAGTCAGCACAGCGTGGGCAGGGGCGGGGGCACTTTTTAAGCTGTGGTCAGTCTGTGGAAGTGTTTGAACTACGGTGGCTGTGGATTTGTGTAAAATTTCAGGCAAACCACAGGAGGATTTATATCGGGGAGGGAATTTTGTGAGTTCAATAAACAAGTGAATCTGAGTTTGAGCCAAACTCTGTGTTGTGTGCAATTTGTTCCTGTAATTCCTCAAGCCCAAGAACTATTGTAGAGTGAAATGGGAATGGAGGCCCTTATGAAGGCAATAGTTCTGAAGGTGTGAACATTCACATCAGACTCTAGTGATGAGGCTGGATACATTGGGCTGAAGCCTATATTCTTTTGGTTAAGTCCAAGTTGTGGCTTGTTTCTTGTTAGGACAGAGGCTTGACAAGGAGGCCGAGTGTGTTTCTCACGATAACAACAAATTTGCCCCATTGATTGCACACTCTGTCCCTATGGCATCCCTCCCAACCAGTTCTGCAGCCATGTTACCACACACCATTCCCAGAAAAATGCTCCACTTTGTGGATATCCTGGAATTCTCTGGCCTCCTTTCCACCTGTGCAGTGTTTCAAAGCCTGTTGTGCACCCAAGCAAGCACTGTCAGTCCAGAGGTCCTCTGTTTGTCTTCTGCCATTTGTCCTGGAATAGCAGTCAGGGGGTGTTTGGCAACCCCCTGTGTGGGGCAGGGAACTAGAGGTCCTGCTGGTTGGGATGGTGCAGAGGTGATATTTCCCCTTACTCTCGGACCACCAGAAGAGTCATAGAATCCCTACAGTGTGGAAACAGGCCATTCAACCCAATAAGTCCACACCAACTCTCTGAAGAGCATCCTATTCAGACTCACTTCTTACCATATCCCTGCAACCTCCGTGGCTAATCCACCCAACCTACACATCCCTGGAGACTATGGACAATTTAGCATGGCCAATCCACCTAACCTGCACATCTTTGGACTATGGGAAGAAACTGGAGCACCTGGAGGAAACCCACGCACATACAGGGAGAGTGTGCAAACTCCACACAGTTGGTCGCCCGAGGCTGGAATTGACCCCAGGTGCCTGGTGACATGAGGCAGCAGTGCTAACCACTGAGCTATCATGCTGCCCATCATCAAACAAAGTTTGCCAGCTAGGTTAAAGAAGTCTTGACCAATGGGGGAAAGTCCAGCAATGTAGGAAGAAGTTGAATGAGAATTCCCAGTGCAGCCTGAAGTGCAGCATTGATGCTCAGATGCACTTTTAGTTGTTTTGGAGATCTTCCATGAGGGTTTGTAGAGGCTGACGCATGAATGATGTCAATGTTTATGGATGTGGGGGATGTGTGGCCAATGTCCAACCTGAAGGTCTTTTGTAGCAACTATCCATCGCCAAGAACCCAGTCTGGTTTCAGTGGTTTTCCAATGGCTAGGTTGTGCAGTGAGTTTGGTAATGTGGTGGGTTGGGTTGTTAATGAGATGTTTAACAGACAATAAGGAATATCAATTGGGAACATGCTGCTCCCCAGTGAGAATCTCACCACGTTGCTTGAGCAAAGCAGAGAATTTGCTGAAAGGTGATCTTGAGATCTACTCCTCATCAGGAAAGACACAACATTGTTCCAAGAGTATCCAAAAGTACAGGAAGGTTCAAACCTTTTGATTTCAATAAGCTAATAATGAGTGTGCCATTTTCCCTCTCTGTAGCTATGTTATCAAGAGTGAACCACTGTCTAGTTTGGTGATTTCTCACCGCATTATTTGGCCCCTTTCCTACCATTTCTCTTTGATTTCAAAAGAAATGGAGACTCTGCCTCATCTTCTCGCAATGCCAGGAATGAAGAGTCTGCTAACTGAAGAATGTCTAAAATGAGACAAGCAGTTTTGCTTAATAAAGAATGGCAATGATTAAGAGTTGCAAGATCTCCTTTCTGTTGTAGTGAAGTGTGGGATACATCTGGCCTCTAACTCTCTTTCATGTAATTTCTCAGCCATATGGTTTAATGGAAGAGACTGTCTGAGGATTCCTGGCTACAATCTTGGTATCACATCTAATGGATCGATGAGGATTCTATCCAAATTAATTCTATCCAATCTTACAACACAGGAATAACAAGCCAGACCAAATCAGACTCATTAACTGGATTCACAACATGGTGAATTTTAACATTTGATAACTCTCAAAGTTGCTCAATTGTTACTGATCAGACTTTAAGAATAACAGATATCAAACACCAAGATTTTAACTTAAACAGACATTAACAATTTATTATACTTGCTGTGACTTTAGTCCAGCAAAGCTACACAATAAGGTAATCTAATGAAAGTCATAGGGGAGGTGATGGACTAGTGGTATTATCACTAGGCTATTAAACCATAAACCCTGGTAATGTCTGGAAATTTGGGTTTGAATTCTGCCATGGGAAATGGTGGAATTTGAATTGAATAACGATCTGGAGTTAAGAGTCTAAACATGACCATAAACTGTTGCCAATTGTTGGAAAATCTCACCTGGTTTACTAATGTCCTTTAGGGGAGAAATCTGCTGTCGCTACCTGGTCTGGCCTACGTGCAACTCCAGGCCCACAGTAATGTAGTTGACACTTAACTGCGCTCTGGGCAATTAGGGATGGGCAATAAATGCCGGCCTAGCCAGAGATAGCTACCTCCCATGAATGAATAAAAAATGGACATGATTTAAACCCAATCTTCTCTGATTCTAATCCCCACTTACTCACAGAAACAGACACAGTTAAGGGATGAATTAGAAAGAAGATAAAAGAGTTATTATTGGCCAGACCAATAAATGTTTTAACAAGAATACCAGTCTTTATATAATCCTTGGACCATGTGTTGATTTACAACCAAATGGGATTGTATCTTGCTTGAATTAGAAACTGGGATTCTTTTCTCAGGATATTCAACAATTCTTTAACTGAATATAAAATTGGAGAAAGTAAAACTCAAACGCAGCTTCCCAGTCCAGCAGCTTCTGGCTACATAGACGTCTGCATCTGTAACTCAGTCTAAACGCTTCAATCTATGGTTTTTCTTGGTTTTTCCACACTCTCTCAGGTTGTCTGGCCAGCACCAACCTGCCCTTGATTGAGCAATGCAACATGCAACTAGCTTCCAACCCGTAAGCATGACACATCCTGGTCATGAAATGTCTACGGTGTTGTTAGAGCAATAATTAACCTGCAAGTATCGTTCCAGTCAAGTTCCCATATGCAAGGATCAGCTTGTTTGTTCTTTCTTTGTTTTAAAACAAGCTGCTGCTCAAAGTCCAAAGATCAATTCTCAACTTTAACGCACAGTTCCAATCCAAAAAAAATTAGAAAAATAAGAAAAAACCAGTGATGGCTTCAACAACTATTTTACCTACTGTGCCTGATTGATTTCTTCTTGTTGCTTAACCAGTACTCTGCCTGGGCTTCTCCTGCATTTCCTTCAACTTCTGCTGTATTAATGTGGGGTCGACTTTCTTATGAGAGAGCAGCAACAGGCTTTATTAATGATAACTATATTTAAAAGATGAAAAGAGAGACAACCTTATTTGGAGCTCTAAAATTCCAGGTTCCTGTTTCATATGATCTGACATCACTACTGCTTAGCTCCTTTCACACATGCTCACTAGTTATATATAGAGTAAAGGTATAACAATTCCCTTTACTTGAGGGAATTCACTTTTTGATTCTTGTGTGGCACACGGGTATGCTAGCATTTTTTAACCCTTTTGAAGTTGATGGTGAATTACTTTTTTGAACTGCTGCAGTCTGGCTCTGGTATATCCACAGTACTATTTGAAGGGAGCTCCAGGAGTTTATCCTGCAACAATGAAGGTGTGGAGGTATAAGGCAGAATATTCCCTGCATGGAGGTGGTGAGAGTTGTGGTGAGCAATTGAGTAAGGTGGCCCTTGTGAGATACTCACCCCCTTCGCACCATCTCACGAACTAAATTCTGTGTGAATAGGTTTGTGGGAAACCTTCCCAACCCAACACGAATTAAGACCCTTAAGTGGTCAATATATGGGCACTTTAGGGCCTTAACTTGTCACCTCCCCATTTACCTGCCTTTCTGGAAGTTAAGGAAGGTGGCTGCTATCATGGCTGGCAATCTGTGTGACTTAGCTGCCGGGTTAGGAGGGGGACCTCCGATCATCTCAGTTAGAAGGTTGGATTGGCTGAATAAAGTTGTCTCTGAATGCTGCTCCACTGGCCTTGTCTCTGATACATCTGAACCCCTGCAGCCCATGACCCTCGCCCCGCGACAAGAAGATAAAAATCACTTAACTTCTCTCAGCTCATTCCCTGCGGAGTGGGTATTGATTGTCAGTGTTTAGAATCCATAGACAGCTGCCCTCTTGAAAGAGAACTTGCAGATGCTGGTATTCCTGTGCATTTGTTGCCCTTATCTTTCCAAGTGGCAGAGTTTGCAGATTTGGAAAGTATTGGTGCAGAAAGCTGGGTGAGTTCCTGCATTTCAACTAACATACTGTGCACAATGCAGCAGTGTGGGAGGAGGTCTAAGTTAGTGGATGTGGTATCAATCTGGCAGACTGTTTGGTATTGGATGGAGTTGAGGTTTTTCTGTGTCATTGGTACCACATTAATCAAAGTAAATGGACAGACTTTCATCCCACTCCTCACTTGTGTTTTACAGATGGTAAACAATTAAGGTGGAGTCAGGAGTTAATCGCTGCAGAATTTCCCAGTCTCTGACACTCTCTAACAGCCACAGTATTTATTTGACTAGATCAGTTCAGTTTCTTGTCATCGTTAACCGGCGAATGTTGACAGTGTGAGATTCAGTGTTGGTCATGCAGTGAATACTGAGAGGAGGTGTTTAAATTCCAGCTTATTGGAGATGGTTATTGACTGGGATTTACATGACATTAAAGTTACTTTCCACTAATCAGCCAAAGGTTTAATGTTGTCACGTCTTTCTGCAAATGGACTGCTTCAGTAGGTCGCTAGTACTGAGCATTGTGCAATTATCGGGAAACACGCCTACCTCTAAATGCATAATGGATAGAAAATCATTAATGAAGCAGCTGAACGTTGTTCTGGTATGACATGTCAATCAGCACGATCTTCTACATAGCTAATATTTGAACTGGTAGTGGAGATCATTTCAGGCAATGAGGCAAAACACGCACCATGTGTTAGAATCACAGAATTATAGAATTTGTTAAGGTATAGAAGGAGGCCATTTGGCCCATTGTGTCTGTGCCAGTCCATAGGTGAGGCTCTGTGTTGCAATAAAGAGCACATTGAATTTCAATGGATGTAACAACAGTGCTATTCAAAGGTTGTGGGTTCGCATCCCCTCGGAATCAAGTAATTTTCTTTGTTCTTGTTCTTTGTATCAAATGAGCAGAATTACTAGTGTGAATCTCCTGTTTATCCCCATACCCTTGCACGTATATTTTGTCCAAACAATTATCCAATGTCCCTCTTGAATGTTTTCAATCAAATCTACCTCCACCACGCTTCCAGGCAGAGCATTCCATACCTTAACCACTCACTGAGTGAAAAAGCTTTTTGTCCACTTTACCCTTGCTACATTTTGCGGATCATTTAAAATTTTAATTTTAAATATTAAATTTAAATTTTAATTCTTGTGAATAAACAGTACTGGTTATAGCACTGATAGTTTTGTGGTTATGTGTTTAGTGTAAAGGTTAAGGTCACTAATTACATGGTGGAATGTGTTTGAAGTCTTGCATTTTAGATCTCTGCCAATGTGCTGTTTAGTTCAATAATTTTACAATTCTAATGTAAAAATTAGAGGAGCATGGAATGAGTCCATAAATTAGAATCTTGGAATGGTTTAGAAGATTGCATTTCCAGGTTTAAATAATGGCTCTAAAATTATTAATTCATTTTGACGTCATTCAGCAAGTGCTTTTGCATATGAATTGCCACTGTAGCTTAAGGCTTATGGTATCAGTGGGAGGTCTAATACAATTATTGGAGTCTGAATCATAGTAATGAATGTTGACAAGAGGGTTACTACATCTTAAATTAAGACCTTAAATTTATTAACATAAAGATAGATGTCATTGTTATCTGTTCATTGAGACAACTATGGGCCAATTGGCCTAAAATCTATTCATGGAAAAGTGCTGGAATCAATTTTTAAGGAAGCAACAGGAACACAACTGGAGGATCATAACTGAGTCAAGCAGAGTCAGAATGGTTTCATGAAAAGGAAAGTATATTTGAATAATGTTAAAGTTTTTGAGCAACTTTCAATCGGAAGGGATAGAGGGGAACCAGTAGATGTTTTATGTTTGGATTAGCAGAAAGTGTTTGACAAGATACCTCACAAAAGGTTATGTCATAACATAAGATCCAACAGTGTTGGAGGTAGTACATTGGTGTGGATACAGAATTAGCTTATGGAGAAGAAACAGTGACTGGGATAAAAGTAAGGTTCCACAGGGATCGCTGCTAGGGTCATAGCTGTTTACAATATATGTTAATGACTTGGAGGAAGGAAGTGAATGTACTGTAACTTAATTTGCAGATGACACTAAAATAAGTGGCAAGGCAAGTGGTGAGAGGGATACAAATGTATTAAAGAGAGATATTGATAGAGTAAGGAAGTGGGTAAAACATTGGCGTAAAAAGTATAATGTGGGAAAATGTGACATTGTTCATTTTGGATGGGAGAACAAAAGAACAGAGCATTATTTAAATGGAGAGAAACTGCAGAAAGCTGCAATACAATGGGACTTGGGGGTACTTGTGCATGAAACACAGAAAGCTAGCACTCGGGGAAACGGGTAATTAGGAAGGCGAATAGAATGTTGGCCTTTACTTTGAGGGGGCTGGAGTAAAAGAATAGGGAAGTCTTATTGCAACTGTATAAGGTGCTGGTGAGACCACATCTGCAGCACTGTAAGCAGTTTTGCTCCCCTTATTAAGGAAAGATATCATTTCATTGAGAGTAATTTAGAGAAGGTTTACTAGGAGGATCCCTGGCATGGAGGGATTGTAATGGGTAAAGGCTAAACAGGATGGATCTGTCTTTACTGGAGTTCAGAGGAATGAAAGATGATCTCATTGAAACATATAGGATCCTTAAGGGGCTTGACAGGGTAAGTGCTGAGAGGATGTTTCCCCTCACGTGGGTCTAGGATCAGAGGGCATAGTCTCAGAATAAAGGGGTGCCAATTTAAGATTGAGATGAAGATGAATTTTTTTGGAATCCCTTGCCACTGAGAACTCTTGGGGTGGAGTCTTTGTGTATATTTAAGATCATCTTATCATATCTATGATGCTTTTCTTAAGCAGTGTAGTGAAATTCTTGCTTGGCAAGACCCTTGTTTATTCCTATTGTTGTTGTTAAAAGACTCATTAACAGCCCGACTTGTAATATTAATATTCCGGTTGTGACTTTATCAAAATTGGAAAATCCAGGATACACCAGAACTGGTTCTTGTTGGATTCAACTGGTTCTGGGTGGATTCAACTCCAGATCCCTGTTTTTCCAGGTCTCCAATTTCCACTGTGTGCCAAATCCTGATCAAATGTTAGGAACCATGCAGGCAGCACTGGACATCCATTGATTGTCTGGTGCCCAATGGCCTCATAAAGATGGCACCCGCACCAGGGATATCGGTCAATTCCAGCTTATCTGGTGAGTGGCAAGTTGTTTGGGAATGGCACGTGGCAAGGTGTGATGGAAATTGGATGTGATACACTGCCCATTATAGCTTACCATGCCTTTTTGGTAATTCTTGTATTGCATAGTCCTTTTTACATCAAAATTAATCCTGTCTTAATTGCCCCTTTTGTGAACCTTCATGTAACATGTTAGTGTATACTATATAAAATATGATTAAAGAATGAACAAATCGGTGGCAAAATCTACTGAGGTTTGCTTCATTACAAGTAAAATTGTTCCCACATTTGAAATTACACACATCACACTGCCTTCCAAGAGTAGGAGGAGAAGAAACATTCCAAGGTCTGCCAAGTCTCTGTTCTGTTCAGCTCACTAATTTGTTTTCTTTCTGAACAATGCATTTGTGGGATTAAGTCTACAAAGATAACTGATTAATCATGTTCCTATAGACACAGGAGGTTTTGATATGTACGTATAGATGTGCAAACATTGAAAAGGGAGGAATTGCTTCCAAGTAGAGTTCAGAGTTGTTTTGTTACATCCCACTTGGGTAGCTTGCAAAGTTTAACTTTTTTCAGATTACTATCATTTTTTGTTTGCATGTCTTCTGCCTCATCCAAGATACTCTGCGAAGCCTTTTTCACTTTGCAACTTTCTGGCTTTGACTGTGGTCATTTGTTGACTGTGGGTGTGATCAAGATTTGAAAGTTTATGCATCTTCCCCCTAAATACATCGAGGCCTGCAGGCTATCTGTTGAGCCCATGTCTAGGATATACAACTGTTAGAAACCCAAAATGCAACTGTCTTTTGGAAGCTCAGAGGCTGTATTGTTTGACTGGACTGGCTACCATGTAATTTTCTTGATTTAATCAGAAAAGATTAAAAGTGTTTGATAAATTTTCCTAGGTCTTTACTCAGGTACATTGGAATGTAGTGAATAAATCAGAGAACATGCCTATGAAGAAATCCATACACTCTTCTCCATTTAAGTAATGGGAGAGGAATCAGCAAAATACTCCAATCCACCAAACTTCCCCATTTTCGCCATGTCAAAGCAAAATCCCAGGAAAATCTGCCGAGTGCAATAACATGTTAATTTAACAAAACCTTTGCTTTGAATATCTGCTATTTATATGTCCCTCCTAATTTAGTTTGCTTCTGAGTTTAGGCATAAAATGTTCACTGTTGTTAATCAAGTTCCATAAACACTCTTCTGAAATCAATTGAAAACCCAGAATAAAAGTAGATGAAAACTGAAATTGTAAATAAGAAAGAGTTAAAAGGATCAAAGAAGAACCACTAAAATGCAATGAATTAGAAGTACCAGCTACTGGCAACAGTTTCTGATGGAACATTTACAACTAGAATATTCACCATCTTACAAGAACTTCAAGAGAATCAGGAAGCACAGGTGAGTGTCGTGGCCATCACTGAGGAGAAGGTGCTGGGGAAGCTGAAAGGTTTAAAGATAGATAAATCACTCGGACCAGATAGACTATACCCCAGAGTTCTGAAGGGGATAGCTGAGGAGATTGTGCAGGCATTGGTGGTGATTTTTAGGAATCACTGGAGTCAGGGGGGTTGCCAGAGGGCTTGAGAATGACTGATGTAACATCCCTGTTTAAGAAGAGAAGGAGACAGAAGGCAGGAAATTATAGGCTGGATAGCCTGACCTTGGTCATTGGTAAGATTTTAGAACCCATTATTAGGGATGAGCTTGTAGAGTACATGGAAGTACAAGGTAAGTGCTGAGTCATCACGGCTTTGTTAAGGGGAGATCATTGCTGACAAATCTGTTAGAATTCTTTGAGAAGGTAATGAGCAAGTTAGATTAAGGTGATGCAGTGGACGTGATCACTTTGGATTACCAGAAGGCCTTTGACAAGTTGCCACAGGAGGGTTCTAAATAAGGTAAGAGCCCATGATATTAGGTGCAAGGTATTGACACAGAGAGAGGATAGGCTGACTTGCAGAAGGCAGAGCTTGGGGATAAAAAGGTCTTTTTTCAAGATCACAGCCGGTGACTAGTGGAGTTCCACAGGGATCAGTGTTGGAACCACAACTGTTATACATTAACAATTTGGAAGAAGGAACTGAGGATATTGTTGCTCTATTTGCAGATGACACAAAGATAGGCGAAGGGACAGGTAGTGTTAATGAAGTGGAGAGGCTACAGACGGACTTGGGCAGGCTAGGGCCGTGGATAAATAAGTAGCAAATGGATTAGAATATGAGAAAGTGTTAGGTTATGCACTTTGGTTGGAAAAGTAGAGGCATTGACAATTTTTGAAATGGGGAAAGGACTCGAAATCTGAAGTGAAAAAGAACTTAGAAGTCCCAGCTTAGGATTCTCTTAAGGCTAACATGTAGATTCTGTTGGGAGTAAGGGAGGTGAAATAAGTGCACAGAGGCGAGTATCCTGTCACCAAATCACCCTTTATTTACATGTGCACAGTACACTGGCTGTGTTGGAGTCAGTCACCTGAACCGAGGAGATTCTAAATCCCTGTTTATATTGGTCAGTGATGACTCCCTGATCGACCCATGTTAACAAGTCCAGTCAAGGATCTCATAGTCAATGGATCCACCTGGTTCCGATCACTACAGAAGGCAACTGCAATGTTTTTATTTATTTTGAGACGGCCGGACTACAAGAGCTGGGATGTACTCCTGAGGCTGTATAAGTCTTTAATCAGACCACATTTTGAATATTGTTAGCAGTTTTAGGCTCTTTATCTAAGGAAAGATGTGTTGGTTATGGAGGGGTCTAGAGGAGTTTACAAGAATGACCTCAGGGATGAAGGGCTCTTCATATGAGGAGCGGTTGAAGATTCTGGGTTTGTACTTAATATAATTTAAAAGGATGAGAGGTCTGATCTGATTGAAACTGACAGAATACTGAGAGACCTGAATAGAAAGGAGAAGGAGATGTTTCCATTAGTAGGAGAGACTAGGATCTGAGGTCACAGCCTCAGAGCGAAGGGATGATCCTTTAGAACCGAGATGGGGGGTGGATTTCTTCGGCAAGAGGATGGTGAAACTGTGAAACTCATTACTGCAGAGGGCTGTGGAGGTCAAGTTATTGGGTGTATATAACACTGAGATAGATAGGGTTCTGATTAGCAAAAGGCTCAAAGGTTATGGGGACAAGGCAAGAAAGTGGGATTGAGAAACATATCAGCCATAATGGAATGGCAGAGCAGACTCAATGGGACAAATGGCTTAATTCTGCTCCGAGATCTTATGGTCTTTTTGCTTTGAAATTGTCAAGTGATGTGTGTTTTGAGAAAAACCCTTGGACTGCTGCACATTTGTCACCCAATTGTATGTCTTCCACAGACTCACGCATGCATATTCATCCCTTTCTGGATTCCATTGACACATGGTTCTCTTAGACATGAGGTGTCTGTACTACACTGTCTTCCTCGACTGCTATAACTCTGAGATTATTTTATCTCTAGCTTGGCCTTAACTGTTTAGTAAAGTAATCTCTCACTCTCAGTATTACTGCAAACTCTTTACAATACAGCGATATGTACATTATACTGAACATAGCTCTCCAGTAAAGAGTTTCTCTTCTGCACCTCTGAGTGTGGATCATATAATTTCTTTGTTCGTTATCATTATCATCACTATATTTCTCATTGCAGGACACTGCAATTCAAACTTGCTACTTTCTTTTCAAATTTTTGGGGTAAGCTTTCGTATATCTACAGTAAGTGAGGTTTTGCTTCTGATCTCTTTTCTCCCGGCTTGAAGATTAGAACAATGCAAGGTTAAGTAAAATCTACATCCAAAAAAAACACAGCTGGCATTTTGCATTGCTTTTTACTTCATTATTTATATTAAAATATTTTACAAACTTGTTTCTCATACCATTTATTCCCTGGACTAAGTACGTTCTGGTGAGATTCTTGCATCTTTTAAATATGTTTGTAAAACATGCCTTAAAACAAAAGTTGATGTAAGAAATCTGAAAAGGTTGGAAATACTATGGGATAGAGTAATCACATCACAATTAAGTTCTCTACTCTTTTCAACAGCTGATCAGCGTGCAGTGTATTTCTAGCATTTCTGTCTTGCTTTCAGTATTCTAAAATGCAGTTAATGTTGATTATATCTCGCCTCTAACTACTGCACAATTACATGTGCACCCTGGCTCAAAACTCAAAACTCACACTATATTAATTTTCTTCATAATGTTAAGGATATCTCTCAGATCTTTTACAGAGTCAGAGTCACAGAGTCATACAGCATAGAAAAAGACCCTTTGGTCCAACCAGTCTATGCTGACCATGTTCTCAAACTAAACTACTGTCTCCTGCCTGCACCTGATCCATATTCCTCCAAACCTTTCCTATTTATGTACTTATCCAAATGTCTTTTAAACATTGTAACGGTATATGAATCTACCACTTTGTCTGGCAGTTCATTCCACACAAAAACCACACTGTGTCAAAATGTTGCTCCTTATGTCCTCTTTAAAATTTTATCCTCTCATCTTAAAAATATGCTCCCGAGTTATGAAGTCCCCCACATTATCTATCCCCCTTATGATTTTACAAACCTTGATAAGGTCAACCCTCAACCTCTTATGGTCCAGGGATAAAAGTCCCAGCCTATCCGACCTCTCCTTATAACTCAAACCAGGCAAAATCCTGGTAAATCTTTTCTGAACCCTCATCAGTTTAATTATATCCTTCCTAGAACAGGGTGACCAGAACAGCGCAGAAAACTCCAGAAGTGTATTACTCCACCAATGTCCTGTACAAGCTCAACACTACTTCCCAAGTCCTAAAAAACAAAAGAACGGTGGATGCTGTAAATCAGGAACAAAAACAAAGTTGCTGGAAAAGCTCAGCAGGTCTGGCAGCATCTGTGAAGGAAAAAACAGAGTTAACCTTTCGGGTCCGGTGACCCTTTCTTAGAATTTTACAACTCCTATACTCAAAAGAACTGAGCAGTGAAGGCAAACATACTAAACAGCTTCTTAACCACCCTATCTACCTCTGACACAAATTTCAGAGAATTATGTATCTGAACCCTTAGGGCTGTCTGTTCTACAATACTATCCAGGGCCCTATTGTTAATTGTATAAGTCCTGCCTTCATTTGTTTTAACAGGATAGGTGATGGCCAAGTGGTATTATTGTCAGACTATTAATCCAGAAACCCAGCTAATGTTCTGGGGACCCAGGTTCGAATTCTATCACAGCAGAGGGTGGAATTTGAATTTAATAATTAAAAACACAGTCTGGAATTAAGAATTTACAGATCACCATGAAATCATTGCCAATTGTCAGGAAGAACCCATCTGGCTCACTAATGTCCTTCAGAGGAGGGAATCTGCTACCCTCACCTGGTCTGGCCTACATGTGACTCCAGACCCACAGCAATGTGGTTGACTCTCAATTGCCGTCTGAAATGGCAAGCCACTCAGTTGTACCATCTTCTACAAAGTCCCAAAGAAATGAAATCAGAGGGTCGTTGGCACTGGAAAAGACAGCGGCAGAAACAGCCCTGTTGACCCTGCAAAGTCCTCCTCACTAACATCTAGGCATTAGTGCCAAAATTGGGAGAGCTGTCTCACAGACTCGTCAAGCAATAGTCTGACATAGTCATACTCACCGGAACATACCATACAAACAATGTCCCAGTCATCACCATCACCTTCCCTGGATATGCCCTGTCCCACCGGCAGGACAGACCCAGCAGAGGGGGTTGCACATAGTTATACAGTCGGGAGCAGTTGCTCTGGGAGTCCTCAACATGGGGTCCGGACCCCATGAAGTCTCATGGCTTCAGGTTAAACATGGAAACATCCTGCCGATTACCACATAATGTCCTGACTCAGTACTCCATGTTGAACAACATTTAGAGGAAGCACTGTGGAGGGTAAGGGCACAAAATGTACTCTGCAGGCGGAATTTCAATGTCCACCACCAAGAGTGGCTCAGCAGCAGTACTACTGATCGAGCTGGTTGGGTCCTAAAGGACAGGGCTGCTAGACTAGGTCTGCGGCCGGTGGTGAGGGAACCAACAAGAGGGAAAAATATACTTGATCTCATCCTTACCAATCTACTGGCTGCAGTTACATCTGTCCATGACTGTATCAGTAAGTCGCACATCGCACAGTCCTTGTGGAGATGAAGTCCCACCTTCACATTGAGAATAACTTCCATCATGTTGTGTGGCACTGTCACCATGCTAAATGGGAAAGACTTTGCACAGATCTAGCAACTCAACACTGGGCATCCATGAGGCACTGTGGGCCATCAACAGCAGCAGAATTGTACTCCAGCACAATCTGTGACTTCATGGCCCGGCATATCCCCCACTCAACCATTACCATCAAGCCAGGGGATCAACCCTGATTCAATGAAGAATGTAGGGGGCATGCCAAGGGCAACACCAAGCATACCTGAAGATGAAGTGTCAACCTGGTGAAGCCACCAAACAGGACTACTTGCACACCAAACAGTGAAAGCAGCAAATGGTAGACAGAGCTAAGTGATTCCACAACCAACAGAGCAGTTCTAAGTTCTGCAGTATTGCTACATCCAGTAGTGAATGGTGGTGAACAACTAAACAACTAACTGGAGGAGGAGGCTCCACAAATATCTCCATCCTCAATGATGGAAGAGCCCAGAACATCACTGCAAAAGATAAGGCTGAAGCATTCGCAGCAATCTTCAGCCAGAAGTGCCGAGTGGATGGTCCATCTCAGCCTCCTTCAGTGGTCCCCAGCATTACAGATACAGTCTTTAGCCAATTCAATTCACTCCACATGATATCAAGGAACGGTTGGAAATGTTGGATACTGCAAAGGCTAGGGGCCCTGACAACATTCTGGCAATAGTACTGAAGACTTGTGCTCCAGAACATGCTGCTCCCCTAGCCAAGCTGTTCCAGTACAAATGAGAACACTGATATCTACCTGACAATATGGAAAATTGTCCTGTACACACAAAAGCAGGACAAATCCAACCTGGCCAATTGTTGCCTCATCAGTGTCCTCTCGATCATCAGTAAAGTGATGGAAGGTGTCACTAACAGTGCTATCGAACAGCACCTGCTCAGCAATAACCTGCTCAGTGATGCTCAGATTGGGTTCTGCCAGGGCCACTCTGCTCCTGACCCCATTACAGCCTTGGTTCAAAGATGGACAAAAGAGCTGAATTCCAGAGGTGAGGGGAGAGTGACAGCCCTTGATATCAAGGCTGCATTCATCTAAGTGTGTCATCAAGGAGCCCTAATAAAACTGGAATCAATGGATATCCGTGGGCAAACTCTCTGGTGGTTACAGTTATACCTGACACATAGGAAGATGGTGGTGGGTCAGTCATCTCAGCTCCAGGACACGAGGTGGTGAGCAAGTTCCTTGAGCTGCAGCTATCTATGTGGTGTGAGTATCCATCTCTGCCATTTCTCCTGTCACCTAACACAGCCAAGCAGCACTGTTTGTAGTTGGCAACACTCCTGTAGGTGTGCAAAGCACTTTATGAGTAGCATGTGGTAAGATGAGGTAAAGATAAGGCATGATTCTCTCCACAGGGACTCAAACAGCAATTAATGTAGCAAAGACGTAAGAGTGACAACCCTTGATATCAAGGCTGCATTCAACTGAGAGTGGCATCAAGGATCCATGGCAAAACTGGAATCACTAGGTTTTAGGGGCAAACTCTCTGGTGGTTGGAGTCATACCTGACACATAGGAGAACGTCGTGGTTGTTGGAGGTCAGTCATCTCAGCTCCAGGACACCTCTGCAGGAGTTCCTCAGGGTAGTGTCCTAGGCCCAACCATCTTCAGCTGCTTCATCAATGACCTTCCCTCCATCATAAGGTCAGAAGTGGGGATGTTCGCTGATGATTGCACAATGTTCAGCACCATTCGTGACTCCTCAGATACTGAAGCAGTCCGTGTTCAAATGCAACACGATCTGGACAATATCCAGGCTTGGGCTGATAAGTGGCAAGTGACATTCGCACCACACAAATGCCAGGCTATGACCATCACCAATAAGAGACAATGTAACCACTACTCCTTGGCATTAAATACTGCTACCATCACTGAATCCCCCGCTATCAACAGCCTAGGAGTTATCATTGACCAGAGACTCACCTGGACCACCATATAAATGCAGTGGCTATAAGAGCAGGCCAGAAGCAAGGAATATTGTGGCAAGTAACTCATCTCCTGACTCCCCAGAGCCTGTCCATCATCTACAAGGCACAAGTCAGGAGTGTGATGGAATACTTCCCACTTGCCTGGATGAGTGCAGCCCCAATGACACTCAAGAAGCTTGACACCATCCAGGACAAAGCAATACGCTTGATTGGAACTACATCTACAAGCATCCACTCCCTCCACCACTGACGCTCAGTAGCAGCAGTGTGTACTATCTACAAGATGCATGCAGAAATTCACCAAAATCCTCAGACAGCACCTTCCAAACCCACAACCACTTCCATCTAGAAAGACAAGGGCAGCAGAATATGGGAACACCACCACCTTCAAGTTCCCCTCCAAGCCGCTCACCATCCTAAATTGGAAATATATCATCGTTCCTTCACTGTCACCGGGTCAAAATCCTGGAATTCCCTCCCTAAGGGCATTGTGGGCCAATCTACAGCCGGTGGACTGCAGCAGTTTCAGAAGGCAGCTCACCACCAACTTCTCAAGGGCTACTACGGACAGGGCAATAAATGCTGCCCAGCCAGTGACGCCCATGTTCCACATATGAATAGACAAAACAATGCAATACTTCACATTTATCCAAATTAAACTCCATCTGCCACTCCTCAATACATTGATCCAATTGATCAAGATCTCTTTGTAATCTTAGATAACCTTCTTCATTGTACACTATACCAACAATTTGGTGTCATCTGCAATTTTACTAACCACGCGTTCCCTATGGTCATCCAAATCATTTATATTAATGACAAACAAAATTGAACCGAGCACCAGAGATAAAAGGTACTGCAGATGCTGGAGAATCCGAGATAACAAGGCATGGGGCTGGATGAACACAGCAGGTCAAGCA
>JAHRHZ010000112.1:42144186-42236746 GCA_024137785.1 Ginglymostoma cirratum | reverse complement strand
CTCTGTTTTCTCCTTCACAGATGCTGCCAGACCCGCTGAGCTTTTCCAGCAACTTTTTAGAATCCCTACAGCGTGCAACTTTGCTTTTGTTTTTTGCTGCACAGACTTAATTAGAGCCAAAAGAGCAAACTAGACCAAAAATAACAGGGTCAAGTTTGGAGGTGAATAAACGATCACATAAAAACTGATTTTAGCATTTGAGTTGTTATAAAATGTAAGCGTTTACTGCAGCCTTTACTGGAAAATCCAACTATTTACGGGGAGGGGGTGGGATCAGAAACTCTATGACTAAGTGTTCTTGTCAGGGCAGGAAAATTAACTCAATAGTAATTAATTAATCCAAAACATTGTATACATTGTAGAACATTGTAAACAACCTTTGGTCTTTGAAGATGTTAACTGATCAGTGTTCCAGTGTTTATTTAAAAATTTTATTTCAGATTTCAGACATTTTCAAGTTTTTTTCTATTCATTTTAATGTACTAAAATTAGAGTTGTATCTAAGACAAGGCCAACTGGCAAAATCCTTAAATCTCAGTTTCTACTGATACATGAGATCACCCTGAAGGATGCATGCATCATGAGAGTAACGACCCAGCCAACAAGGTTGCATACAATTTATAGCCATTATGAGTCTCAAATTATTTCAAACAAAAACTTGATTAAAATGCATAAAAGCAATTGAAAGACAAAGAACAAAAAATAACCCTGAAGTACATCTTCCCTGCGGCTCCCGTTTGAACACCAAATGTCTTTTCAATTTGGTGCATTTGTTGATATGTAAACACGTGTCTCAAAGATTAAATGCTTTTGGGAAAAATTTTTGAATTGGGACTTTCTGGGAGACAAGACTTTCCAGTAATAAAGTGATCTTGGAAAATGAGTCATCAGGTTACAAAAGTCATCACTGCAAAATGATGGGCATGATCCTCTGCTGGAACCACCAGTAATACTTGGCTTGGAAACTGCAATGGGACTATTGAGGCACAATGTTTAAAATGCCATCTAAAGTTTCATCTTATCCAACTTAGAGTATCCATTTCCTTAATAGCTGCCAAAGTAACAAGTTTAGTAAGGAGAACTACAAGAAACTTCAGCCACTTGCTAAAAGCTAGGAATGGTTATTGTTACCATAAACTAACCATCAAATAACTCAGCTACTGTTAGCCTTTACAGATCAGTTCAGATAATAATCAACTTGGCTGCAAAATGCTTTTTAAAACAAATGGTTTCTGTTTTAGTGCAAGATAGCATGAAGAATTTGGGGTAATTAGAACACAGGGAAGTTCTTGTTTGCCAATAATTTGTGCATGCTACTGTAAAATTGAAATGATCTAATTTTTTATGCACTTTGAGATCAGAGAATGCATAAAATGCTTTTGTAGAGCATCAAAGCAACTTACATGGTATCACAAAAGTAACCAAGTATATCTGTAAAGTATGTTTGAGGCAATAGTTTCAGTATGACTAATGTCAACCTGAGGAACAAAGAACAAAGAAAATTACAGCACAGGAACAGGCCCTTCGGCCCTCCAAGCCCGCGCTGATCCAGATCCTCTATCTAAACCCTGTCGCCTAGTTTCCAAGGACATGTATCCCAGCAGGTTCTTACACCTTGGAGCCACTGCCAGTACACAATGCTCAGATTTTAAATCATCTCAGTTTTCTGTGAGACTCTTAAAGTCTCTTTGAGGACTCATATGTGCAGGTATGGTGCCAGCAGATAGAGCTTGCAAGGCAACAAGTAATGATAACGGGACCTCTGTCTGAGCTACCACTGCAGTGTTCAGACCTGGCTTCGGCTTACGTTGCAATGGTAACTGAGGCATTGGTCACCAGGCTTGGCATCATGTTGTTGCCTATGACTCCTTTCATGTAATCCTTCCAAACTGGACAGAATGGACTCTAAGTACTGCACGAGACCCTGACTGCAAATTGGAGCCAGATTCTTGCATGCTCTTCATCAGTCCGTCAGTGACAACAGGCTTCTTGGCAGGTCAGACGATGCATTAAACAAGTCAGTGTTCCTTCTTGTATATATACTCAGTCATACTTCTTAATCATATATGTCGCATCCTCTCTGAATCTTGAATATTCAGCCTGGTTTTCGGTTGTATTATCCACCTGACATCCACTTAAATGCACTTTGTTTCTTCATCTTAATCTCTACCTCTTCTATCATTCATGGGGTTCTGGATTTGTTTGTTCTATCTTTTCTTTTAATGCAAATATATCTTGACCATGCCCCAACAATCTCCTCTGTAAAGGCAGTCCATTGTTCTGTTAAAGCATGCTTGCCAATCTTTGATTCCAATTTATCTGGCTTAGATCCATTCTTACCCCGTTGAAGTTGGCATTCCCCCAGTTATTATTCTTCCTCTGGATTGCCCTTTTCCAGAGCCAACCTAAACCTTATGATACAACGATACTGCCCATAAGCATTTCCCTACAGACACTTGATTCACTTGGCTCACTTCATTCTCAAGAATGACGTGTCTCCTTTCTCCCTGGGCTGGAAATGTACAGCTGTAGAAAATTTTCCTGAATGTGTACTTGGAACTCCTCTCCTCACTGCCCTTTACACAGCGATTATCTCAGTCTATATTTGGATAACAAAACTCCTACACTATAATTCTTGCACCTTTCTTGCATTTCTTCCCAAACCTGTTCCTCTGTGCCTTTTCCACTGGTTGGTGGCCAATAGATGACATACAATCTAAATGAAAACAGAAATTCCTGGAGGAAGTCAGCCAGAATCTTGAAGCATGATGTATGCTTTCTGAAACCATCTCTTGGCCATATCCCAAGGTGGCAGTTAACAGGTCATGCCAGCTTTTTGTCCTATCCTGATCTCTTGCAGCTTCACTTTGCAGCCAAGATCCCTCAGGACAGCCTGAGCTAGGTCCTCACAATCTTGTTACTCGGGTTACTGCTTGGGACTGAGCCCTTGACTTTATCTGTCAATGACTTAAATGAGGGGTCAAGTGTATTATGTTTCAATTTGACCATGATACAAATTGTGATGGATTTCTCAGGTGTGAGGAGGGAATAAAGAGGTTAGGCAACATAGACAGGTTAATTCAAAAGGTGTCAGATAAGACACGGAATGGAGAAATGTGATATCATCCAACATGCTAGGAAAATTAGAAAAATGGATAATTTTTAAAATAGAAGAGAATAATTATTGACATTCAGAGCCATTTGAGAGTGTCCTTATCCACAAATTATGGCAAGTTAATATGCAGACACAGCAAGCAATTAGGAAGGTGAATTATATACTAACCTTAATTACAAAGGGGTTAGAGTAAGGTAATCTTGCTGCATCAGGAGTATTGTGTACAGTGTTGGTCTCCTACTTAAGGGCAGATTATACTTGCACTGGAAACAGGTCAGAGAACGTTTACCTGATTAATCCCTGGGATGAATGTTTTGTCTTAATTTAAGATGTTGGGCAAGTACAAATTAGAATTTAGAAGGAAGATAGTAGGTCTTATTGAAGCAGGTAGGATTCTGAGGAGATTTGTCAGGCTGAATGCTGAGAGAACTTTTCTTTTGGTGGAAGGACATGTTTGTTTCAGATGGACTGCAATACACACCTACCAAACTAATTCATGTGATGAGGAAACAAA
Organism: Ginglymostoma cirratum; assembly: GCA_024137785.1. Taxonomy (NCBI): domain Eukaryota; kingdom Metazoa; phylum Chordata; class Chondrichthyes; order Orectolobiformes; family Ginglymostomatidae; genus Ginglymostoma; species Ginglymostoma cirratum. Next base: position 42,233,117 of record JAHRHZ010000112.1, on the reverse strand, counting down.
CAAATAGACAGACTGTAGTGATTGCAATGAGGTCAGCCAGGTGGAACACATAGAATGCGAGTTCCCTGATTGGGGCTGTTAACCTGGTCCAATCAGGGAGCCCTGGCTGATTGATATCAACAGGAGTGTCAGACATCCTGTTCATTCTGAGAGCTGGCTCTGAGGAAGCTGGACCAGTGTCAAATACGGTGTACCTGTAAACAGAGGGTGATTGGTGATGGGAGACTGGACTTTGTGGAGTTATTTCAGATACGAACAAGGAGCGCAAACAGACCACTTGGTCTCTTGAGCTTGCTCTACTATTTAATAAGATTGCAACTGATGTAATTGTAACTTCAAATCTAAACTCCTGCCTGCCTTGATAAGCTTTCAACTCCTTGCTTACCAAAAATCTATCCAGCTCTGCCTTAAACATATCCAAAAACTTTGCCATTTCAGAACAGAGTTTCAAAAACTCACAACTCTGAATTCACCTCATTTCTGTTTTAAATGCGTGGTCCCCTTATTTTTAAATAGTGATCCCTAATTCAAAATTCTATCATGACAGGATATTACTTTTCCACATCTATCCTGTCAAACCTCTCAGGGTCTCATGTTTCAATCAAGTTGCTCTTTTTTAAACCCCAGAAGATATATGGTCACCTGTCTAACATTTTCTCATAAGACAATCCATCCATTCCAGGTGTGAGTCTGGTACTTTACTATCCACATGGCACCTCTCAGTTATGTCAACAGCATGCTTAGGAAGCACAAAACCGCATTGCAGGGTGCAGCTGAAACAAACACTGAAAGGCTGCTATAAGGATACTGTGTCCAAGGGAGTAGGCACCCAGCTCCTTGTAGCATCTCTGGGTTGTTTGATTGCTCTCTGAGCACTCACTCACTCACTGAGCGCCCATCTGCATGCTCACAGCAGCCATGTCTTGCATTGCTAATTAATACCCACTCACTTTGTCATGCTGGTCAGTGGTCCTCAATCAAAGAGGTGTACATCTTATTGAATGGAACAGTGCTTTATCGTTCTCACACTTGCACCATGCACCAGCAGGGCCCATGACATATACAACAAGCCAGCAGTAATGTCTCAGGGAAATAGTTCTTACTGAAGTCAGTACAGGCACCTATCAGTCAAGGGCAGTCTCCAGTTGGTGTGTCCTGCAGTATTGAGAGTAGGTCATTGTCAGTCCTTTGGCTCCATAGTGGCCTGACTGGGGAGGGTAGGGCTAATGTACTCAGGGAGATCTGCAGCCATCAGTCAGGGATCTGGGCACTTTATGTTCTCAGCTCTCTAGTCGGGTCAGTCAAGGGTGTGGACCATTGTCAGTCTATTGGATCTGTCTAGAGAAACAAAGGGGAAAGGGGGATTAGGGTGACCAGGAAGGTGTCTCCAGCATTAAGGTGACCAGGAACCTCTTACTGGTGATTGGGAGCTGCAGGTTGGGGAAGGAGAAAGTGATAATTCTGAGGTGGATAACTACATTTTTGAAGGGTATGGTGAAACATGGGCATGAATGCGGTCATACAGGAGGGGGTTTTGTCCATGGTCTGGGATAACCTGGATTCACTGAGGTGGGGGGGTTGGTGATGTGGGGCAATGTTTGATCACAGCTGGCATGCTCATCCAATACACCAGGAGCTCGGGAAGGGAAGGTGGGCAGTCTCGGAATTTGGAACTGGGGAGATCGGAAGTCCATGGGATTTACCAGAAAGACTACCAGGAAGAGGACCTGGATGTTCTGGGCCATGTTGACATGTAGAGAGGAGGCTGGACAGTGTTCACTATTGCCTTGCACCTCCAGAGTGGGTGGGTGAAGTGTTTGGGAGTGTAAGACGAGGGGTTATAAGTACCACTGATGTGAACCCCTTTTCAGGGTCGACATTACTACACACGGACCTATGCAGGTCTCCTTTTCCCTGGCAATCAGAGCACAATGCCTCCATGTGTGCTGTGCACAGCCCTGCACCACATGTTGTTGAGTACTTCATTCACACCGGCACTTTTGGACACAGAAGCCAGGGATAAGTATAAAGATGTCTGACCAGGTTCCCCACTTGCCTCCCTGCATGCTCTCGGTATGGAGGGCCATTGGCTCTCAGGCAGACCCTGATGGTGCCGGACCTGATTTTCCATGGCAGCTATCACCTTCTCCATACAGGCAGACAGAGAATGCTTGAGGCTACTGGATAACCACTGTGTCACTGGCTTCCTGCAAATTCTGAAGGGGTTTGACAGGTGCTCCAAATCACTGGGTAACATGCTGAAAATCAAGACCCATAGAGTCAGCACACAATGTGAAGCTTTTATAAAATACACAAAATTCTGCAATCTACCTTCATTTTAGATGAGATATAGAGAAAGCATGGTCCAGGTTCATGTATTTAACAAGAGTTTGTATTTATTAGAAACAAAAAATTCCGGCTACAAGTATGACCTGTCAACATATAACTTTACTAGATGAAGCTGTAATCCCCTATAAGACTTCCCTAAACACACAGACAGACAGACAGACACAAAGTAAATGGGTGTATGGATGGAGGGAAAGACTGAGCAGGCAGTTCAATGCCTCCTGTCTGCAGGGGTCACTAGGATGATCTTATGGTTTCTCAGGACCTCCTGTTCAGTCACTGCTTTCCAGGTACTTTGACTTATTTGTAGGAGGCACAGGGTGATTGATTTAAATTTATAAAGTCTCTAATTTATTGGATGAAAGCCTTATCTTACAACAACTGATAAGGAAAAATAAATTGTCTTTCTTTTGGCTTAAGGTGTCTTCTTTTTTACTGCAGCAAAGACGAATGTCCCTTCTGTTTCAGAAGTCCAAAGGCTTCTGACAAACCATTCATACTCCAAGATGTTCAGCTACCTGGGAGCCAGTTGTTGTTGGCAGGTAGAAGTCCTTTGACATTACCAACAGGTCACCATTCTACAGATCAATCAGCTACTTGTTGTCAGCCAAATCTTTCTTCATATACATCCCCCGGTTCCTGTTCATTTGGAGTAACCTCCAACAATACTTGAACAAACACCAGTGTAAACACCACTTACAATGAGTGTGAGTTAAATTGTTTTTATGAAGTGCAGTAAGTCATTCCATAATTTTTTCGAACACAGAACTGTACAGCACAGACCCTTCAGCCCATAATGTCTGTGCTGATCATGATGCCAACCTAAACTAATTCCATCTGCCTGTACATGGTCCCTATCCCTCTATTCTGTGTCTGCCCATGTCTCTGTCTAGATGCCTCTTAAATATTTGTTTCTAACAGTCCTTTTACCATTACAGTCACAGTTAGATATACAGAAAATAAAGAAAATTACTGTCTTTACATTAGTGAGAGATTGTTTTCCCTGATGGGGAGTATAGGACACATGAACACAGTCTCAGAAAGGGAGTCAGCAATTTAGGACTGAGATAAGGAACAAAAAAACTCTTCATTCAAAGGTTTATGACCCCTTGGAATTCTCCAAACCAGAGAGCTGTTGATACTTCTGTCTTTAATATACTCAATGATGGAGTTCTGAATACTTAAGAGTATCAAGAGATATGTGGAGAATGCAAAGAGGTGATGTTCAGATAGAATAAGATCTTATTGAATGACAGTGTGGGCTAAAGACTGACTGGCTTCCTCCTGCTCTATTTCTTATGCTCCTAAACCAGCTGAGATCAGATACAGGCATGCTGGGAATCTGAGTGATGAAAGGTTAAGTCATTTAGGACTACTCATTCATATATGACTCAAAAGAATTGGAACCCGCATCCTTTACCCTGGGTGCTTAAGGGGGTCTGATATAATGGATTTTCTCAGCGTGGAGCCTTACAATCGCATTTCATTGGCCTCATTTTCATTGGCATTCTAAAACAGTACATTGTGCCAATTTCCAACATTAGAGACATTAACAAAACAAAATATCCAGTGATCTTTCTATCAACTGAGCACAGTGCACAGGAAATGAAAATGATGATATTTTGTTCCAGATGAGTTCTTGTACAAAAGTTAAAAAAAACTGGTCATTCATGGGATATCTAGATGGATTTGATAAAATAAAATCACATACAAAGTTTTTGTTTTAAATTGTACTTTCCTGCTAGTTTTTTTCCCTTTTTTCTTTTACAAATTCCAGGGTGCATCCACTTTAACACACAGTGAACAGCCATCACTCAGTAGATGAGCTTTGTTAAAGAAAAGACAAACTTGCATATGTGTAGCACTACTCACCACCCCTGGGTATCCTAAAGGCCACTTTCGTGAACTTTCTTAAAAAAAACTGTTGTCACAGTTGTATTGTGGGGAAATGTGGAAATTAATTTGTGCGCAGTGCGGTCTTGCATACAGTACTGAGATAAATAGCTAAACAATGGTTCAGAAACGCCTTGAGGCTGCTTCTTCTCTACCAGTTTAAATCCTCTGGAAGTACAGAGTAAGTCCCAGTGACTCTCACTCTGCACTTCTCCCGAGTAACACTTGTGGGATGGGAGAATCTTCAAGGAATTTCCCAGTCAATCCTGTCCAATCGTGGTATTGTTGAGTGATAAACATCAACCAGGCCACGAGGACAAGTCAATTCTGATTCTTTGGATAATGGCATGAGATATTTCATTTCAACCTCAGAGAGCAGGTGGGGCTTCTACTAAGCCTCTTATCCGAAAGGCAGCACCTATAACACCTTAGCACTCTTTCAACACCCCATAGAAATGTCACTTGGCTCATGTGTTTAGTAATGGATTAAAGCTTAAGCTCGCAACTTTCTAATTTAGATGCAAGATTATAAATAATTGAAACAAGGTTAGAAAACCATAGAAAATACTGGAGAAACTCAGCAGTTGGATAAGATCAAAAGACATAGGAGCAGAATTACCATTTGTAGAATCCTTACAGTGCCGAAGCAGGCCGTTCGGCCCATTGAGTTCACACTGACCCTCTGAAGATCATCCCACCCAGACCCAGATCCCTACTGTATCCCTGTATTTTCCCATGGCCAATCTACCTAACCTTCACATCTTTGAACCGTGGGAGAAAACCAGAGCACCAGGAGGAAGCCCATGCAGTCACAGGGAGAACGTACAAACTCCACATGGACGCCACCCGAGAGTGGAATTGAACTGGGGTCCCTGGTGCTGTGAGGCTGCAATGTTAACCGCTGAGCTACCAAGCTACGCCTTGAGTCCCAGTTAGTCCATGGAGTCTGTTCTGTTATTCATTCATGGCTGATATTTTTCTGTGACTATAATGTGGCTTTAAGAGATGTATTTTGCCTTTTTTAATGAATAAAGGTTGAGACAGAGGTAGAGAGCGATACGGTCAAAGTCAACAAAATAAACAGCTTGTGAGGCCTTGGGCTTTTTTTAAGTTGGAACAATAGAAGCTGCCTGAATGGGTGGGGTCAAGCTCCCACAGAACCAGGATTTTTAGTTCTAGCTTTCTGAAGTTGCTGGGGCCTTGAAGCTGGATGTGGAATCTCTTATTCCTCTTTCTGTTTAGCTAAAAGCTGGGGTTCTTTTCCTGCTGCTAGAATTGCATGTGAGACAATCTATTTTACTGAATTTGCCTTTGCCAAGGGTGAGTTTGTGGGATGTTGTTATTTTGGAACAGTTAATTAGTAGTAGTTAATATATCTATTATTTTTTGAGCATTTCAACACAGTTGCAATTAAGCCAGCTCTTTTCTTTTATTTATATTTTATCTGTGTTTTATCTATGTAAAAATAAAGTGTGTCTTGATTAACATAAATAGTTTGACCAATCAAATTGCAATCTGAAATGCAATACCTTACACTAACCTTTAAAATAAGAAAACATTAGGGCCTAGAATATCTTCTCATTATGTTTTGAGGGGGTTTGGACTGGTCCATAACAGCTTCTGAACCCCATTCTCCTGCTTTCTCCCGATAACCCTTGATCCCATTACTAATCAAGAACCTATCTAGGTCTGGCAAAATCTTTGGAGACGCAAACAGAGTTAACATTTCAAGTCCACTTTGACTCTTCTTCGGAGCTGAATCATACAGACTTGAAACATTAACTCTGTCCCTCTCTCCACGGATGCTGTCAGACCTGTTAAGTTTCTCTACCATTTTCAATGCTTGTTTCAGATTTCCAGTGTCTGCAGTATTTTGACTTTACTCAAATGAAACAAAATAGGATCTCTTCAATAAGATGCTAGATGGTATTGGAAAAAAACACAAGGTGAGTTATCAAGCTTTCCTTTCCCCCCGGTCCAAAATGGTGAATGACTTTGCCTAATACCTTAACAAAACTCAATCAAAAATGTTGTGCCTTGAATAAAAGAAACAAGTTTACAATTTATCAAGTTCAGATTTTTAACACATTTTGTTGTATAGAAATAGCCAATTTGGCTTCCATGTGCCTTTAATGCTTGAGATTAAGAACATTTGCTTATCGTTTTATGGTTGGATTTGAGATTTGGCAAAATACTGGAGTCACTCCAAGAAGTGTAATGGAGAAAAATTGCTAAATTTCATCTTGTGCCAACCTGGATGGTCTTGTAATATGCATCCTTTCATTTATTCTTTCTTGCCTGTGAGGCTAACATTAATTTTCTCTTCCTAAGTGCCTAGGAGTAAGTGGTGGTGAGAAAGTTCCTTGAGCTGCAGCTATCTATGTGGTGTGAGTATCCATCTCTGCCATTTCTCCTGTCACCTAACACAGCCAAGCAGCACTATTTGTAGTTGGCAACACTCCTGTAGGTGTGCAAAGCACTTTATGAGTAGCATGTGGTAAGATGGGGTAAAGATAAGGCATGATTCTCTCCACAGGGACTCAAACAGCAATCAACGTAGCAAAGCGGTGAGAGTGACAGCCCTTGACATCAAGGTCTCATTCAACTGAAAGTGGCATCAAGGATCCATGGCAAAACTGGAATCACTGGGTATTGGGGGAAAACTCTCCGGTGGCTGGAGTCATACCTGACTCATAGGAAGAAGGTCGTGGTTGTTGGAGGTCAGTCATCTCAGCTCCAGGACACCTCTGCAGGAGTTCCTCAGGGTAGTGTCCTAGGCCCAACCATCTTCAGCTGCTTCATCAATGACCTTCCCTCCATCATAAGGTCAGAAGTGGGGATGTTCGCTGATGATTGCACAATGTTCAGCACCATTCGTGACTCCTCAAATACTGAAGCAGTCAGTGTTCAAATGCAACACGATCTGGACAATATCCAGGCTTGGGCTGATAAGTGGCAAGTGACATTCATGCCACACAAATGCCAGGCTATGACCATCACCAATAAGAGACAATCTAACTACCACTCCTTGACATTCAATGGTGTTACTGTCACTGAACCCCCCATTATCAACATCTTGTGTGTTACCATTGACCAGACACTCAACTGGACTCACCACATAAACACAGTGGCTACAAGAGCAGGCCAGAAGCTGGGAATACTGTGGCTCGGAACTCACCTACTGATTCCCCAAAGCCTGTCCATAATCTACAAGGCACAAGTCAGGAATACATAGATATTACATAGAACAATACAGCACAGAACAGGCCCTTCGGCCCTCGATGTTGCGCCGACCTGTGAACTAATCTAAGCCCATCCCCCTGCACTATCCCATTATCATCCATATGCTTGTCCAAGGACTGTTTAAATGCCCCTAATGTGGCTGAGTTAACTACATTGGCAGGCAGGGCATTCTACGCCCTTACCACTCTCTAAGTAAAGAACCTGCCTCTGACATCTGTCTTAAATCTATCACCCCTCAATTTGCAGCTATGCCCCCCTCGTACAAGCCGACATCATCATCCTCGGAAAAAGACTCTCACTCTCCACTCTATCTAATCCTCTGATCATCTTGTATGTCTCTATTAAAACCCCTCTCAGCCTTCTTCTCTCCAATGAGAACAGACCCAAGTCCCTCAGCCTTTCCTCATAAGACCTTCGCTCCAGACCAGGCAACATCCTGGTAAATCTCCTCTGCACCTTTTCCAATGCTTCCACATCCTTCCTCTAATGGGGCGACCAGAACTGTACGCAATATTCCAAGTGAGGCCGCACTAGCGTTTTGTACAGTTGCAGCATGACATCACGGCTCCGGAACTCAATCCCTCTACCAATGAAACCTAACACACCGTATGCCTTCTTAACAGCACTATCAACCTGGGTGGCAACTTTCAGGGATCTATGTACCTGGACACCAAGATCCCTCTGCACCTCCACACGACCAAGAATCTTTCCATTGACCCAGTATTCTGCCTTCCTATTATTCTTCCCAAAGTGCATCACCTCACATTTATCTGCATTGAACTCCATTTGCCACCTTTCAGCCCAATTCTGCAGTTTATCTAAGTCTCCCAGCAACCTGCAACATTCTTCCACACTGTCCACCACTCCACCGACTTTAGTGTCATCTGCAAACTTACGAACCCATCCACCTATGTCTGCGTCCAAGTCATTTATAAAAATGACAAACAGCAGTAGTCCCAAAACAGATCCTTGTGGCACACCACTAGTAACCGGACCCCAGGCTGAATATTTTTCATCAACCACCACTCGTTGCCTTCTTTCAGAAAGCCAGTTTCTAATCCAAACTGCTAAATCTCCCTCAATCCCATGCCTCCGCATTTTCTCCAATAACCTACCACGTGGAACTTTATCAAAGGCTTTACTGAAGTCCATGTACACCACATCAACTGCCCTACCCTCATCCACATGCTTGGTCACCTTCTCAAAAAACTCAATGAGGTTTGTGAGACACAACCTGCCCTTGACGAATCCATGTTGACTATCTCCAATCAAATTGTTGCTTGCTAGATGATTATAAATCCTATCTCTTATAATCCCTTCCAAAACTTTTCCTACAACAGACGTAAGGCTCACTGGTCTATAATTACCTGGGTCATCTCTACTGCCCTTCTTGAACAAGGGCGTTACATTTGCAATCCTCCAGTCCTCTGGTACTAAACCTGTAGACAATGACGACTCAAAGATCAAGGCCAAAGGCTCCGCCATCTCCTCCCTAGCTTCCCAGAGAATCCTCGGAAAAATCCCATCCCGCCCAGGGGATTTATCTACCTTCACACCTTCTAGAATTGATAACACCTCCTCCTTACTCACCTCAATCCTTTCAAGTCTAATAGCCTGTATCTCAGTCTTCTCCTCTGCAATATTCTCCTTTTCTCGAGTGAAAACATGTGATGGAATACTCCTTACTTTCCTGGATGAATGTGATCCTGACAGCACTTGAGAAGCTTGACACCATCCAGGACAAAGCAGCCCACTTGATTGGCACTACATCCACAAACATCTCCTTCTCCACCACCAACACTCAGTAGCAGCAGTGTGTACTATCTACAAGATGCACTGTAGGAATTCATCAAAGATCTGCGGACAGCACCTGCTATACGCATGACAGACTCCATCTAGAAGGACAGGGGCAGCAGACACATAGGAACACCACCTTCAAGTTCCCCTCCAAGCCACTCACTATGTTGGCTTGGAAATATATCACATTTCCTTCATTGTCATTGGGTCAAAATCCTGGAATTCCTTCCCGAATGGCATTGTGGGTCAACCTACGTAGGTGGACTGCAGCAGTTCAAGAAGGCAGCTCACCACCACCTTCGCAAGGGCAACTAGGGATGAGCAAGGAATGCTAGATAGCCAGCGAAACCCACAAATGAATGAAAGATAGAGTTTAGTTACGTAAGGTGAGAAAACTGTCCTGTCCTCGGGAAGAGTTTCACTCCACCAAATTCAATTCAAATCACACTGGGCCAAAAATGTGTAAGATCCCACCACATCTCACTGTCCATCAATTCCAGACTTATCCTGTCCTCCAATTTCGTTACCTCCTCAGTCCTAATAAATCACCTATTGAGTGTTTTATAGGAGTCTTGAAAAGTATAGATTGAAGGTATGTAAACATCAACCTGGCTCAGTTTGTAGAATTTCGTGTCTTTGTTAGAAAATTCTAATTGCACGTCCCATTGTCACATTCAGGGTAAAAGTTCCATAAAAAGAAACAGATTGTAACGGGTCCAGTGGCATTGGCAGCAGCGGGCTCTTCAAGATGGCAGCACTGGCAAGGCAACACCTGAAGCTGAAGCAGCAGACCCAGGGGACTCTTGGTTGTAGGGCGACTGTAGGTTCAGTGGTGTCAGTGAGGTGGGCCCAGCAGCAAAGGGATGGCACCTAGAGTGGGGCACCTCCTAAGTTGGTGGATCTGCTGTGGGCAGCAACGAGGCGATAGGGGTCTCCCGTGAGGTTAGGTGCAAGCATGGATTGGCTCAGGCAGACTGATATTCTGAACGTTTTACTTCTTCATTTTTCTAATTTATTCCTACAATAATGTTGGACTATTTATTGCAATTTTTTGTTTATGTTTCCGAAGAACTTGATCTTAAGCATCTGTACCTGGGTACCTTTGTACCTAGGGTAGCGCTATAATGCTGGAATTTGCATTCATTTGAATACATGTGACAGTAAAACAATTCAATTCAGTAGTACACCAGTTCTGCTTTGAAGAAACTGACAATCTTTTGTCTGAATTAACTCAGGTGCATTTTACAAAGTGGCTCATTCCATTTAATTAGCATTCAAATACTGAGGGTGAAAATTATCTGTTAAATTTAATCTTAAAGGAATGTTTTTCATCAGAAATATTTTTCTCCTTTAAAGATTAAATTTGGAGCCGACCTCCCTGTTTCATTCACTGATGTGGATCTTAAAACCTACACTGCGTGGTCTGAAAACTTGCAGTCGTAGCCAACATTTGTCATTCACCACTGTTACTAAAAAGAGATTAACAGACCATTCATCTCCATTCTGTTTGTAAAATCTTGCTGTGTGCAAAATGGTTGCCATATTTGCCTGTGAGACAACAGTGTAATTCATCGCATGCAAATGTTACAGCATGTTTCTGAGAAATTAGATGAGGCCCTTTCGAAAATGTACCTTTATTATCAAGCTTTCCTCTTGACAGTTTCAAAGCATGCATAAGTGAGGACAATTTAAAAACTTCAGCTTAGAAACCTGATACATCTGAAATGAATGTGTCGGGTGGGGTGTACAGTCCATATGGTAGTTTATGCACATGTAGGCAGCAGACACTAAACGGTATTCAGATAGTCAATAATTATACTTCAATCCACATCAAAACAGAGGTTATTTAATCATTGTCTTATTCCAGTTTGTGAGAGCTTACTCTGCAAAATTTATGCTGATTTTATACCTTTCAGTAATGACTACAGTACAAAGGTACTTCATTGGTTGAAAGTACTTTGATATGTCTGGTCATTATGAAAACTAATTTGAAGTCTGTTTTTCACTCAGTGTCTTGCTCATTCACTATTTCTTGTTTTCTCCCAACCCTCTCCCATCCGAACTCCAGCTATACACATAAGGGGCTCATGGATTTTGTTTCACTAACACAGAGATAAACCATTCAGCTGTCACAAGCATGGGGCTGGATGAACACAACAGGTCAAGCAGCATCAGAGGAGCAAGTTTTCCTGCTCCTATGATGCTGCTTGACCTGCTGTGTTCATCCAGCCCCACGCTTGCTATCTCGGATTCTCCAGCATCTGCAGTACCTTTTATCTCTCATTCAGCTGTCACTTCTGGTTCCCACTTTTCTCTTTGAAAACTCAGCCAAATCTCCTTCAATGCTGCCCCAACTTAACCTTGGACTCACCTTTTAGCAACATAGAATGATAGAAAATAGGAATAAGAGTAGGCAATTCAGCCCTTCAAGTCTGTTCAATTGTTCAGCGTGATCATAGCTGATCATCCAACTCAGTAATCTATTCTTGCTTTCACCCCTTACCCTTTGAACACTTTAGTTCTAAGAATGGAACTAAGGGGGAACCTTTTCATGTAGACAGTGGTGTCTGTATGGAACAAGCTACCAGAGGAAGTGGTGGAGGCTGGTACAATTACAACATTTGAAAAACATCTGGATGGGTATATGAATAGGAAAGGTTTAGAGGGACATGGGCCAAAAGCTGACAAATGGAACTAGATTAATTTAAGATATCAGGCCGGCATGAATGAGTTGGACCAAAGGATCTGTTTTTGTGCTGTAAATCTCTGTGACTCTATAACTATATATTTATATATCTTCCTCCAGTTTTTCCTCCTACTTCAATTTTGACCATTTGTCCATGAAACTCATTCTGCTAAACAGCTGATTACTTAAAATTAATCATTTCAATAGTTTATTTTTTCACCTGAAGCTCCACCTATCATAACAGTAGCTTCTAAATCTTGTCCTCAGCCCTTCCGTTCTTACAAACAACTCTCACATTAATCCCTGTTTCTGCTCCAAAATCCTTAATGGTGTTGTTTCTTCACATTTACCTTCCTTGCAACTCCATGTTTGATCCTGCCCAATCAGGAATTTACCTGTCACCAGAGTGAAATGTCACTGACCAAAGTTACAGATGATGTACTATAGGATTGAGATCATGGTAGTTTATCCCTCTCATCCTTCTATAGCCCTAAAATAGTTGTCTTTCTCTAATGACTCTCTTCCAGTATATAACTCTCAGTCTAACCAGAGCATTTTAAGCAATTGTTTTGCTTTCTACCATCATATTGCAAACTCAGGAATTCCCCAGGGATTTGTTCTTTGGTCTCTCTTCTTCCTCATCTATGTGTCATTTCTTCATCTGCAGACAAAAGTTCAATTTATCAAAGCAGGATGACAGCATCAAGTTCTATTTGACCACTATGTATTTCAAACCCCACAACTGCCATTGTGTTTGTACAGTATTGGCCCAATGTTCTTTTGTAGCTGCAAAATCTCCCAATTAAACACTGGGGAACCAAAGCTTAGGTGCAACCCACTTCACAAACTTTATCTTCTTTTCAACAATTCCACTCCCATCTCCAGCCTTTGCCTCAGACTCCAGCAGACTGCCAATCTTATTTGACAAGGAGAAGAGTTTCTGATCCCATATCATTTCTATTATAAAGAATGCCTGATTACACCTCCACACCAATTGCCCAACTCCATCCCTGCCTCAGTCCATCTGCTGCTTTTGCCATCACTAGATTCAACTATTGCAGTGTGTCCCTGGCCAGTTTCAATACTCATCCCTTCATAAACCTCTGCTCATTCTATCTGTATTTTATCCTGCACAAACTCATGCTCATTCATTCCATTGTTCTCACTGACCAATGCAGGTTTCTAAACTCCCCAATGCTGGTTAAATAAAAGCCCAAAAGAACTGCAGATGCTGTAAATCAGAAACAAAAATGGAATTTGCTGGAAAAGCTCAGCAGGTCTGGCAGCATCAATGAAGAGAAATCAGAGTTAAGGTTTTGGGTTGAAACGTTAACTTTGATTTCTCTCTACAGATCCTGCCAGATGTGCTGAGCTTTTGCAACAATTTCTGTTTTTGTCTCCAATGCCTGTAGGTGGACACTCTCACCTTCAGTTTCAATCACTGTACGACGTCATCTCTTTGTGCTCCTCTCTGTTCTTTTTTGTTTCTAGCAGGCAGGCACAATTTGACCTGGTACCATGGTTAAAAAAAAGCCCAAGTTGATGTTTGGAAAGTTAAACCGAATAATGAAATCAACTTGTAGCAATGGAGCAGACTTGGTATTTTAGTCCTGGGACATTCAGAATTGATTGCTATTATTCTAAATGGTAATGAAATTAATGTTGAGAAAAGTCACTGATCTGTTACCTGTGAGAAACTTGCCAATTGAATGGAAAGTTCGTCTAGAACTGCAGCTATCTATGTCAGAGTAGCTGCACTTACTTTAATATGGTGCTCAACTTGAAAGTGGCTTGGACTTCAAACAAGCACCATCTAACTCAGTTAGCACACACTGACATTCTCTGTTATGAATGAACGTGCAATTGTTTGAATTAAGCTGTTAGGATTACAGTAACACCTTTCACTTATAGACACAAAAGGACAAGCACCAGGTGTAATTTATCCATGGTTAGCACGTGCACAAGATTCCAGCTCAGTACCTCTTTATATTTGGAGTGAAAAGTTTATCCTGAGGATATAAAATAAATCAGGCAGTTGATAGCTCAGTCCCTCAGCCCAGTGCCACTGCATGTCATCTGCTTGGTAACTGCAGCACACACACCCCACCGACCTTCCGAGCTCTCTCAAGCTGCTCCAGAATTGTGACAAAACACCAGGCACTGAACATCCACTAAGCCTGCATCTTCCATTGCTACTGCCACTAATTAGTAGGGGCACACTAAACCCAATTGGCAGCCACTAGTACCAGTCCAGAGCTCAGTGCCCAGGCTGGCCTCCACACTCACCCTGGACTCAAGTTGAAGAGACAGCACAGTTTCCTTCACTACACTTACTTTAAAAGTAATCACTGAACATGCTGTAAAAATAACGCCAGCACTCTTGAAGTTTCAGTTAAGATTATGATCAGCACCTAATCAGTTTCAACAATGCTAAAAGCTTACATTTGGAAACAGGTATGGCAACAAATACGATGTGCCAAGTACAGCACTTGCATAGCGTAACCAATTCCAAATTAGCTTGATTGATGGCAGACAATGGTACTGTGTGGGCTTGCTTTTATTCACCATCTGTGTCTACATGGGACTGGGTAAATACTCACCTTCCAGTGTATTATGTGTGTAATGTTGCTTTTGAAAGCACAGTCATTGCAGAAAGGATTCAAACACTGGGCACCAGCAGCAATAGTGGCCACAGGAGCATCAAAATTCCAGGATCCAGCAGCTCACAGAAAGATTCAGAAATCCCCAGTAACTGTGGGGATCAGCAGTGACAAAAATAATCCAGTCATAATCAATTGATCAGCACGATTGTTGTTTTACAGGCTCAGACAGAATATGCAATTCAAACATTTTAAAGCTTGTCCCATGTTTTAAAGTGTAACAAAGTGCCAGATAATCTGAAGGCAGTTTGTAACTTGCAGTTTGTGAAGGACTGTGGTTTTAGAGTATTTTGTGTGTATTTTACAATACAAGCTGTTTGGGAATATTAAGAATGCTCTGTTTTTCAGTAAGATTGTTTGGAAATGCCTAATGAAATGGGTTTTACTGTCTTGTCCAAAGATAAACCTCTCAGCATAGTACTTGCCGTTAAACTTACTGTGATATGTTACAATGCTTTTGTTTTACTCACTGCTTCCTATGGATGAAGTATAGAATGTGGCCGACACCATTTTGGCAACACGTTATATTTTGCACACCACTTGTAACCTCTGGTAGATGCCCAGCTATGACTGCATTACTAATATCTTTACAATGTATTGAGCTTGCCAGAGGATGGCAATCATCCCAACATGTTGCTTTCATTTCCCTCTGCCATCTTTATTTATAAAGAAAACTACTGCTTTCTATATGTACTTATACATATGTCTGCTAAAATCATAAGTACATGATATGAATTCCAGCTGATTTAAAATCGATTCTTTAAAGACGTCATTCCATGATGACACACATCTGGTTTAGACTTGGATGGAACGTGGCTGCTCGAGCTGATGCCAACAATGTTCTATGCACTTTAAAATGTAGCACAATGTGCAAAAATCAGTGATACTCATAAAGATATTATTTAGGAGTCAGTACAAAAATAACAAACCCAGAGAACTGCTGAATGCAGCATTTGTGTGTAATGTGTGATTGTATATCTAAAAGCTGAACTCTTGGCCAATGCTGTCCTAATAGGAGAAATTGTATGACATTTTTACAGTACATATGCTTCACAAATGGAAATTTTAATTATATTTTTCTACGCCTCAGGAATGTCACGGTGTTTTTTGAAAATTAAATTGCAGGAAGGTGTATGGAGCATGCCAGGGAGACATTGGTATATATTTCTCTTGGAAGGGTTGAATCAGCCTTCTGGTGGGAATTAAAGATGCGGCAATTTGTAGTTGATTAAACGTGACTAGTGCACTAAAACTAATTGGCTGGTGAAAAAACAATTGGGCATGGGCTGGAATGAGCACATTGGACTTGTACCAGGCAGTTACAAGTAGTAATGGCAGGGAAATGGAGTTGTTATATGGTGTTACATTTATGTGTTTGACTCATTAATGTGGAACAGTTACTTAGGCAACTTAAATGAAACTCAAGTTCTCTGTGTTAAATCATCAATCACAGAATGTTGTTCTCAAGGCCAAATTAGGAAAAATAGAACTACAGTAAAAATAACAATAATATCTTATTAGTTGAGACTGATTTAATTTTTGTTCGGTGAAGGAAAATGAATTACGATCTTGATAGGAGCAAAAAGAAATCATGATTGATATCATTTTGAAAGAGAATAAAAAAGATTAAGAAATTATTATTGAACATAGCACCAGGGTAAGATCATGGCATGAAAAATGTAACAATGACAATATTGATGAAAACTGTTTGGACTGTCAACTTAAGTTTTTAACATATGTTACCAAAATGCTGGATATAGTCGAAAGCATGTTTTGAGGTGTTGTGCACGGCCACGACTACCTCATGATTGAAACAAATGCACACCTTTGGGAATGTTTATTGACCTCTTCTTTCTGATATGCCACTGGCCATACACCTTTCTGAGGCAAGGTTATCATGATTAGGCTTGGAAAACCTTAACTTTGATTTTACACTGGTTATACTTAGCTGATGGTAGACCATAATAATAACTTTTTTGAGGTACTTGGAAATTATTTGACTAAAATTAACCTCGACAACTCCAGGCCAAAGTCATTTTGGGCAGTGTCAATGTAAAGCTGAAATGATAAACTGAGAATCATAGCATATACATTGCACAACAATATTTTTAAAAATTTTTTAAATGAGTTGTCACTAGCAAGATCAGCATTTGTCGCCCATCCTAATTGCTAAGAGCTGAATGGCTTCCTAGGCTATTTCAGAGAGCAGCTAGACTCAACCACATGCTGCTTTGGGAAGGGAGAACTCATTATCATACAGCAAGCTGCAATTATAAAAATAACAGCCAGGACATTTGTTTATCTGTGCCAACCTTTCTCCAGTGCTACATGCATTATTTCATTACTAAGTCGATGTTTTCACTCTGTGTTTAGGCTGTGTAGGAGACCATTTAAGGTGGATTAGAGTATGCAGTTCATGCTGTCAGTCTGTGGGCAATGCTGATCCCTTGTGACCTGTAAACTCCAGCTGCTGCCCTCTCTGAAACTTGCAGTGCCGAACATTCTTCCAGAAAAAGAAGGATTGTCCATTAGTGCTTTTTCAACAGAGCACAAAGTAGTTTTCAGTTAGTTACTGACTGAGTCTTTCGGGTTGTTATTGAGTTAGTAACAGTGTCTGGTGGTTTCCAGTGGCATTTGAAGTTACTGAAATTTACAGAGAGTGGTGTGGCATGTCATGGTTACCCAGATTCTGCTCAGACTGCTTTGTTCCTAGCTATGGATGCAATAGTTATAGCCCTCTTGGTCTATAGAACAGCAGAGATAATAAAGCAGAGGATCAGCTGTCTGCAAAGGAATGACAGGGAGAAAAACTCTCAGTATGAGGTCATATTCATTGCTCTAAAGAAACAATTTTACTGTGAATTCAGCTGAAAGTCTGCACACTGGCAAAAACCCTTGACATTTGAAGGATTTTACTAATTGTGAATTTGGCATCTGGGATAGCAAAGCTGACAAATGAGAAAGAGAGAGTACCTGCATGGTAGGCTCCACAGTTAACGAACCATTAGAATGCCTGAGTTCTAAGTCGAGGTGATTCTCCTTAAGATGTTAGCAATGATTATGATGAACTAGGAGTCCACATTTAGAGGATGTTTGAAGGAAATCTGTAGGGGTCATCTTAATGGAAATAAATAGAATGTGAAATAAATTGCAATCCTTATAAGAATCTTCACAACAGTACTCAGACATATTGGTTAATCGTTCAATTAAGGGTCACAACTTGAAATAAAAGCGACCACAAATCAAATTGACTTTGTCTAATAAACAATCCAGTAATGTGAGAGTGATTTTCCTTGACACACATTTGACTGATTGTGGCATTGAGGAGGCCTAGCAAATCTGGAGTTAATGGGCATCGGGGGGAGCTCCTACTGACTGCAGTCAAACCTGGCAATTGAAAGATGGTCGTGGTTGTTGGAGGTCAGTCATTTCAACTCCAGGACATCTCTGCAGGAGTTCCTTAGGGTATATTCCAAGGCCCAACTATCTTCAGCTGCTTCATCAATCATCTCCCCTTCATTGTAATGTCAGAAGTGGGGATGTTCACCAATGATTGCCCAATGTTCAGCACCATTCGCTCAGAGAGCAGTGCTTGTATGGAATGAGCTGCCAGAGGAAGTGGTGGAGGTACAATTACAACATTTAAAAGGCACCTGGACTGATACATGAATAGGAAGGGTTTAGAGGGATATGGGCCAAATGCTGGTTAATTTAGGATATCTGGCCAGCATGGACGAGTTGGACCAAAGGGTCTGTTTCCATGCTGCACATCTTTGTGACTCTGTAACTCCTCAAATACTGAATCAGTCTATATTCAAATACAACGAGACCTGGAAAAGTGGCAAGTAACATTCGGGCCACGTAAATGCCAGGCAATGAACATGTTCAATAAGAAACAATCTAACCAAAAACCCTTGACATTCAATGATGTTACCATCACTATCAACATCCTGGAGGTTACCATTGACCAGAAACTCAACAGGGCTTAACACAAAAATATAATGGCTACAAGAGCAGGTCAAAGGCTAGGAATGCTGCAGCAAGTAACTCGCCTACTGACTCTCCAAGGCCTGTCCACCATTTATAAGACACAAGGCAGGTGTGTGATGGAATACTCAGCTCCAACGACATACAAGAAGCTTGACACTATCGGGGACAAAGCAGCCCGCTTGATTGGCACTACATCCATAAACATCCGTTCCCTCCACCACTGACTCTCAGCAGCAATAAATACTTACCATCCTGACTTGAAAATATATCACCGTTTCTTCACTGTCACTGAGTGAAAATCCTGGGATTTTCCTTAATGGCGTTATGGATCTATCTACAGCATATGGACATCAACACTTAATGAAGGCAACTCACCACAGCCTTCTCAAGGAATGGGCAATAAATGCTGACGCAGTCAACATATCCCATGAGTGAGTTTTTAGATAAAGTATTAAAAAAAGGGAGTAGAAAACAAGAAATTACAGATAGTTAGCTAAAGGAAAGTGTTAAAAGCTGTATTAAAAATGTTATAGCAAGGAACTTACAAAAATGCAAGACAATCAGGCTGAGTCAACAGGGTTCTGTGAAAAAGAAATTGTGTATAACGAATCTATTGGGGCTCTTTGAAGAAGTTACTTATGCTGTGGCTAAAGGTGAACAGGAGGCAATAGTGTACTTAGACTTCCAGAAGATATTTGATACGGGGCCACATCAAATGTTATTATGCTGTAAAGGCAAGCACATGGATTGAAGATTGGCTAGCTAACAGAAAACAGGAAGAAGAAACGTGGACCTACTTCTGGTTGGCAAGATGTAATGAGTCATGTGCCTCAAATTAGGGCTTAACTTCTTTTAGTTTATATGAGTTACTAGGATGAAATGACTGAAGAAACGATTGCAAAATTTTCTGATGCCTCAAAAATAGGTAAGAAAGTAAGTTGTAATGAAGACATAAAAAAGATACAAGGGGATATAGTGAGTGGGCAACAATGTGTCAAATGGAATGCAATGTTGCGAAGTGTGAAATTGTCATTCTGAGAAGAAAACTAAAAAAAAATATTTTCTAAATGGTGAAAGATTGCAAGGTTCTAAGCTGCAGGGGGGATCTGGCCGGCCAAGAGTATGAATCATAAAAGGCCAGTATGTAGTTCTGGCAAGTGACACATTGAGAGCCATTATCAGCGTCTTCTTCCTTTCTCACTTTTTGCTGCATGAAACATAGCTACAATACAAAAACAGAAATTGCTGGAAAAGCTCACCAAGTCTGGCAGCATCTGTGGAGAGAAATCAGATTTAATGATATGAGTCCAGTTTATCTTACTCAGAATATATTTATTATTTATATACAACATAACTACCGTTTGGTATGTGAAAGGAAAATGCATAAATGGAGGGCTACAGTAAGTGTAAAGGTGGAAAGCAACAGCCCCAGGATTGTGTGTTTTCAGTATCCACAGCTCGTAAATAGAAACAGCTTATGAACACAAGTGGGAGGATTTAGTATGAGCATGGTTTTAGCCCTGCCTATCATGACAGCCTCAGTTACAGTCCCACCAATGATAGGAAACAACATCTCCTCTATCAGATAAAAACTGAAAGAACTGTGGATGCCGTAAATCAGAAACAAAAACAGAAACTTTTGGAAAAGCTCAGCAGGCCTGGCAGCATCACAACAATTTGTGTTTTTGTTAATCAGGACATGCATACACAGAACATGACCTTGTCAATTAGGTGCTGCTGCCTATGATAGTATTCCATCTTGCTCTGTAAGGGAGAGGAGAATATTTTGGTGTGCGCACTGCAATCTCTTAAGGTGATGTGTTTGTCATGTTTGACGTTATACACGGGTCTAGAAGGCTTGTTATGAATTAAGAGTCATAACCACCATCCACATTGTTGTTGCTACGAGGACTGGGGAAGACAGTAACTCAGGATCTCGGTGGAGTCAGACCAAAGACTAGGTCCTCCTAAAAATCTCTGTAATAGTGTACATTGTGTCCTTTTAACATATAAATACTTGAAAAGATGTAATAAATTACATCAGAGATAAAAGATACTGCAGATGCTGGAGAATCCGAGATAACAAGCATGGGGCTGGATGAACACAGCAGGTCAAGCAGCATCATAGGAGCAGGAAAACTTGACGTTTCGGGCCTAAACCCTTCATCAGAAATGCATTTCTGATGAAGGGTCTAGGCCCGAAACGTCAAGTTTTCCTGCTCCTATGATGCTGCTTGACCTGCTGTGTTCATCCAGCCCCATGCTTGTTATCTCTGCAATAAATTACATCTATTTTTTACAAGAGGTTCTTTTAGCTAGACTGGGAGGATTCTATCCTTATTCATACTATACCACGCAGGGCCTTGAGGAACATGTAGTGAGAAGGATTTGTGACAACACATACAACAGTTGATGAGTTGGCAGTGTGTACATGTTGCGGGATATTGGTGGAAGGCTTGTAACTGCATTGAGTGCATGAAGGTCAAGTGAAGATATTAGATATATGTCATAGTTAATAGAGATCATTGATTGGTAAATGATTAGGATGTGGCGAATTGCTTATATCTGAAACAAATATAAGGACATGACACTTGAAATGCATCTACTGACATTGGCTGTTCTCATAAGATCACTGAACTTCTTGCAGCACCGCACCCAGGTCTTTGGGGATATCGACTGAGGCACGAGCATTGAAGTGTCTGTTTAAAGAGTCGCCTGGTCTGCTATCAAAAAAAAATCTCATTCCTCCTATCCACCTCCAGCACCAAGGTCATCAATGCTACAAATGAAATTTTCAAGTATATTTTCTGCAATTTTGCACCATTAATGGTTGCTCTTCATACTCAGATACGCTTTGTCAGTGACTAGCGGTCGCAGGAGGCAAGTAATTAAGTAGCACAGGCTAGTTTTAAGTGTTCGGTTTAACAGAGCCCCCTATTAAGAACTGGGTTGAATTTTGTAATTGTGTCATCAACAGGGAGCATGCTGGTTGTATTCTGCCTGCATCAAAACAAACAGACATGCAGAGTATGCTGTCCCTCCTCGTTTTCGGGAGCTATTAATTTTGCCATCGACGTATTTCAATTTCTGAGCCCACTTGAATGATGGCTCAGGAAAAGTGGATTAATCTGACATCTTGACACTGAGACACGGTAGTATGAAAAATCTTTTAGATTACTGGCATTTTTAGTTTATTGCAGCAAAGAAAATGTTGTGAATTGTTAGATTTTGCCCATTTGGAATAAGTAATTGCGACTTTTCCACCAGATGGCATTGCAGCATTCCTTAACCTAACTCAATGCGTTGCAAATGTGGTGATCTGAATACACATTTGACAGAAAACTGAAGACCAGTCAGCTGTAACTTAATTTCCCTTCAGAATATTAACTGACATTAAGATATGGGAGTCAAGCTCCTTCTACATTTTGCATTAAATAACAGCATGGACAGTATCCTAAACACCTTTGTAAAATTTGGCAGGCACTTTTGTTTAACTCTTGTTAAACAAAATCTCTATTGGGATGCAATTACTCTGGAATGCTATCAGAAAAATAATCACTGGCCATAACATTTGGTCAACTGAAATTGTTTCCTCTGTTTTGGCTTGCATTGTTAGATGTTTTTGACATAAAATCATAGAATTTTTACTGAATGCATGACATATGTAACACTTGGATTGCAGTTATTTCTATGACAACATGTATTTTCAAAGGTTCTTATGGTTTTAATCACAAGTTGTGCCTGAGAAGTCATTAACTGAATAATAAAAGGCGTTGTCACCAAATTAGAGTGTTATTGACAGGAAATTCAGCTCAAAGTTGATGATGTTGTTCTCTAGGCAAGTTTATGTTGCTTTTAGACAATGTCTGCTTCACTCACAGTAAACTAGTTCATTAACTTTACTTTTTAATAATGTTTCCTGAATTTACAGAGGAACTTAAGAACACTGGAAATTAGAACAGGAATAGACAGTACAGCCCCTTGAGCCTGCTCTATCATTCAATACAATCATGATGACATTCTGAGTCACCCCTGGTTTCCTATCCACTTTCCACTGCTCCTGATTCCCTGAGAGATCAAAAATCTAATAAGCTTAGTCTTTAATATCTTCAATGATGGAGTATTGACAACTCTCTGAGGTAAAAAGTTTCCAAAGATTCACAACCCTCTGGGTGACAATTCATCGCATCATCTTAATCCGAAATGATCAAATTCTTTTTCTGAGGAAGTACAGCTGTGTTGCGAATTCCCTAAACCAATCTCTTAGGCCTGTCATAATAAAAGCAAAATACTGTGGGTACTGGAGATCTGCAATATACACAAAGGATGCTGGAGAAACTCAGCGGGTCTAGTGGCATTTATGGAGACAGAAGCAGAGTTAACATTTTGAGTCCAGTGACTCTTTTTCAGAATCTTTTCTGAAGAAGACACACTGTATTTGAAACATTAACTTTGTTTCTCTCTCCACAGATGCTGACAGACCTGCTGAGTTTCTCCAGCATTCTCCATCTCTGTCTGGGGTTTGTTAAGTCCCTTCGGAATCATGCATATTTCAGTCAAATCACCTCACATTCTTCAGAACCCCAGGGAAAACATACCCAAGTTATACCACCTTACATAAAAGAAAGCAGACTAGTGAACTTTTGCAGTTCTGCTTCCAAGAGTAATGTATCCTTACTTATATGTGGAGACTAAAACTGCATACAATTAGCCGTATATGGTATCACCCAAAGCCCTACACAATTGCAGCAATACTTCTAGTTCTTGTGCTTCAGTCCTCTTGCAATAAAAGCCAACCTGCTATTTGCCTTTCTAATTAGTTGCTGAACCTTCCTGTTATATTGTTAGGCAGCACAGAGGCTCAGTAGTTAGCACTGCTATCTCAGCGCCAGGGACCTGGGTTCAATTGCAGTCTTGGGCGACTGTCTGTGTGGAGTTCGCATGCTCTCCCTGTGTTTACGTGGCTTCCCTCCAAACGCCCCTGAAGTCTAAAGATGCGAGGTTGGGTGGATTGTCCTTGCTAAATTGTCCATAGTGTTCATTGATGTGCAGGCTGGGTGGATTGGCCGTGGGAAATGCAGGATTACAGGGATAGGATAGATGGTTGGAGGTTTGAGGCAGAATCACTGGGTTGGACAGTCGTGAGAAAGGAACATCTATTATTATAACTCATGGCTTGGTGTTACAACTTGCATGTAAACATGTAGGTAGTCATAGCAACCTGGTCTCCTTGGCGGTCGGTTGCCTCAGTTGGTTGGATAGGAATTGTGGATCAGATCAGTGTGAGCAATCAGTCACAATTTTTAAAACGTTTTCTTTAATGATTTGATCCCTATCCCAAATATAGTGGACATTATACCATCCTCCTTGTCCTACGTTTGCTGTTGGGGTCAGAGCTGTGTCTGGGCAGTGAACTGAAGGCAAGCAGTAGGCAGCTGGGGAAGCTTCAGGAGGGAACGTTGAAGCCTGTGCAGAAGATTTTTTTTGTCATTTATATAAATGATTTGGATATGAATGTAGGAGTAATGGTTAGTAAGTTTGCGGATGACACCAAAATAGCTGGCATAGTGGACAGTGAAAATGAATATCTCAGAGTACAATGGGACCTTGATCAGATGGCTGAGGGGTGTCAGATGGAGTTTAACTTAGATAAATATGAAGTGTTGCATTTTGGTGAGGCAAACCAGGGCAGGACTTATGCAGTAAATGGAAGGGCCCTGGGGAGCATTGCCAGACAAAGAGACCTAGGGGTGCAGGTGCATAGCTCCATTAAAGTGGAGTCACAGGTAGACAGGTGGTGAAGAAGGCATCTGGCATGCTTACCTTTATTGGTCAGAGCATTTCAGTATAGGGGTTGGGACATCATGTTGTGGCTATACAGGACATTGGTGAGGCCTCTTTTAAAAATACTGCATTCAATTTTGGCCTTCCGACTATCGGAAAGATGTGATAAAACTTGAAAGGTTGAAGAAAGGTTGGGCGGCACGGTGGCTCAGTGGTTAGCACTGCTGCCTCACAGTGGCAGGCACCCGGGTTTGATTCCACACTCAGGCGACTGTCTGTGTGGAATTTGCACATTCTCCCCATGTCTGCGTGGGTTTGCTCCGGTTTCCTTCCACAGTCCAAAGATGTGCACGTTAGGTGGATTGGCCATGCTAAATTGCCCGTAGTGTAGATTAGAGGGATAGGTCTGGGAGAGATGCTCTTTGTGTCAGTGTGGACTTGTTGGGCCAAGGGCCTGTTTCCACACTGTAGGGATTCTATGAAATTCTATGTAGAAAAGATTTACAAAGATCTTGCCAGGATTGGAGGGTTTGAACATAGAACATAGAGCATAGAACATTACAGCGCAGTACAGGCCCTTTGGCCCACGATGTTGCGCCAACTTGTGAAACCAATCTGAAGCCCATCTAACCTACACTATTCCCTTATCATCCATATGTTTATCCAATGACCAAGAGAGAGGCTGACTAGGCTGGGCTATTTTCCCTGGAGCGTCGGAGGCTGAGGGGTGACCTTATAGAGGTTTATAAAACCATGAGGGGCATGGATAAGGCGAACAGCCAAGGTCTTTTTTCCTAGACTGGGGGAGTCCAAAACTAGACAGCATAGGTTTAGGGTGAGAGGGGAAAGATTTAAAAAGGACATGAGGGGCAACTTTTTCATGCAGAGGGATTTGTGTGTATGAATGAGCTGCCAGAAGAAGTGGAGGACGTGGGTGTAACGACAACATTTAAAGGCATCTGGATGGGTACATGAACAGAAGGTTTTAGAGGGATAAGGGCCATATACTGGCAAATGGTACTAGGTCCGATTAGGATGTCTGGTCTGAATGGACGAGTCAGACTAAAGATAACAAGGTATAGAGCTGGATGAACACAGCAGGCCAAGCAGCATCAGAGGAGCAGGAAGGCTGAGTTTTCGGGCCTAGACCCTTCTTCATTTCTGAAGAAGGATTTAGGCCCGTAATGTCAGCCTTCCTGCTCCTCTGATGCTGCTTGGCCTGCTGTGTTCATCCAGCTCTATACCTTGTTACCTCAGATTCTCCAGCATCTGCAGTTCCTACTATCTCTGAGTTGGACTAAAGGGTCTGTTTCTATGCTGTATGACTCTATGACTATATACAGTTGCCAAAGATGGATCAAAAGCCAGCATTATAAGATGATAGTTATCTCATTGGGCTGTAGGAGGTCACAGAGGGTTTTGGAAGTGAGAATAATTATTTTTAACTGATGGCATTGATTGTTGGCTTATGCAAAATGCATATACCAACAGGATCTGTAGCAAACAATCAGAAGTTTATTTCTTGTGGAAACATAGCAACAATTATTTGTAAAATAGCTTTTGTGGCCAATGTCTTAGAAAACACAGGTTTTTGAGCAACTCCTTATAATCCTTCTGGTCCTTTTACCCTTTAACTCGGAGAAAACTTTAAAAAGGATATGAGAGGCAATTTTTTTAAACACAGAGTAGTTCGTGTGTGGAATGAACTGCCAGAAGAAATGGTGGATTGGGTACAGCTACAAATTTAAAAGACATTTGGATAAGTACATGAATAGGAAAGGTTCAGAGGGATAAAGGCCAAACATGGGATCTGGGCCGGTGGGAGTACTTCAGTTTGGGAACATGGTTAATGTGGACTCGTTGGGTTGAAGGGTCTGTTTGCCTGCTGTATGACTCAATGACTTTACGCGCTGTCTCTTACTGTTACCATGCTCCTACTGTTTTCCAATTTGATAAGCATTGTCGGAGAATTGGAACAGGAAGAGAACTTCTGGAATTTATCGTGTTCTAGAGATCATTGGCTGACCTGTACCTCACCTTCACTGATCTACCTTTCTTCCACATCTTTAATTTATTGACCTCAGTCTTGGCACTTTTTTAAGTCTCAGAAACTCCTGCCTTAGAGAGATTACTCTTTGTGAACGATTGCTTTCGAATTTTATTCCTGAATGATCTATTTAATTTTTAAAATTTGCGCTGCCATGTTACAGACTTCCATGCTAGACACCTTCTTGCCCAAAGTACCTTCTTTTTAGTACACCTATTAATGCACTTTGTTATTTTAAACACCTCAATGAAGCCTAATTCACCAGGGGCTGTAGCGTCACATTGGTCTACCTATAAATCTCCATTTCACTTTTGTGAATGAAAAAAATTGGAATTTATGTAAACTTTTGGAGATTTTGTTTACTCTGTGGAGATCCATTATGTAATTCTCTCAACATTTCCAGTGAATTCTTTTGAATAATTTCCTCCAGAAGCCCATCTGTACTTTGTGAACACAACAAAATCATCAGGGTGGCTAAATGTGCCTCTGAGAGAATGACAGCTTAACACCTGGGACTACTTGAAGTGATAACAAAAAAAGACACACACTTGCTGGGTGGACTCTTTCACATAAGCGTTTAAACATATATACATGTGTTGAAGATGATTCCAACTTTATTACAAAAACAGCACAGTTTATATTACTCATAAATGCAAAGCCTTCCAAGATTTTTAAAACTTTTCTTGCTGTATTTTGAGAGGAATCCAACTTATTATGAGGCACCTGTACAGTTCTATTCTGGGTCCTCCCTGAACTGCATTTTGGCCAGGGTGATATCATAATGGTTTGACTGAGGTTTTATTGCTTAATCTTAGACAGAAAATGTTCCTTACAAAATATACTTCAAGTAAAGCCCAAAAATATATCTACTTTATGTAATTAAAATCTTGTGCCAAACATCATAAATACGAAACATGTAGGATAGAAGATAAAATCTGTCCACAGTTCCATGACACCTTCCACTTTGCCTACAACAGATTTCTTTTCATTCACAGGACGAGGGCATCTCTGGCTAGCCCAGCATTTATTGCAGAGTGCAGTTAAGAATCAACCACATTGCTCTGCACCTGGAGTCACATGTAGGCCAGACCAGGTAAGGATAGCAATTTCCTTCCCTTATTATTTCCCAAGGAGTTAAAAAAGGAATAGGCTTTGTTAAGCTGTTGATACTCAGATCCAAAAATAAGCCAAATACTAAATAAAAAAGCAATAAAAACAAAGAACTGCTGATGCTGAAAATCTGGAGCACAATGAGAAAATGCTGAAGAAACACAACAGGTCCAACATCATCTGTAGAAAGAGAAACAAAAGTTAATTACGGAATAAAAACCAGAAGAATTGCGGATGCTGTAAATCAAGCACAAAAGTCAATGTTTTGAGTCCAGTGATCCTTCATCAGAACCCTACTCTCGAGATTTCCAGATTGTATACAATCCCAAATCTAAACTCCAACGAAAACAAGCCTGGTCTGTCCATTCTTTCCTCATAAAACAACCTGCTTGTCCCAAGTATTAATTTATTGTATCCTAACAAAACACAAAAAACTTACTTTACTTATAAAATTTAACATTTCTAAGAATACCAATTTCTGACTTACCTGATTCTTCTGCTACACATGATAGGAATCTAAATCCTGGAAGGTGAATGTAAAGTAAAAGGAAAAGTATCCCTTCCTTGCCCTCCATCAAACTTCACAAGGTATATATTACTTCTTTCTGCAAACATTAATTAAAACATCTCTTTCCCTCAGTGCACCAAGCTCCTGCTTTGTTCATTGCAATCAGAAACTCAGCTAAGGCCTGGTCTTCTGGAAATATTGTTGAGAATATACATCTTTAAAATTTAATTAAAATAATGTAAGACTGGACTATGGAATGGGTTGCACATAAAAGGGTCTTGAAAGGACATGTGATTTCTGGGAGATGTGTTCAGCAGCGATTACTTAACACAAAAGTTTCACATAGTCTGGTTGTCACCTACAATATTACACCCAAACATTCACAGCGCAGAAGCAGGTCTATTGTGTCATCACCTGTCAATAGAAATCTAACTACATTAATCTCATTTTCCCAGATTTGGCCACCTGAGTGAATATGATTGCTCCTCATCTCTCCTCTTAGCTTTCCACCCTTTACATTAAATCTATGACCCTGGTTATTGACCCATCTACTAATGGAAAAAGTGTCTTCCTACCCAATATTTCCACAGCCCCCATAATCTTACATGCTTCTATTAAGTCTCCTCTCAATCTGAAGGGGCTACATTCCAAAGGCTTGTGTTTTCAAATAAACCTGTTGGACTATAACCTGGTGTTGTGTAATTTCTGACCTAAGGAGAAACAACCTCAGTCTGAACAATCTTTCATCATAGCTCAGAGCCTCCAGCCCATGCAGTCTCCTGATAAATCTTCTTTGTACTGTCTCTCAAGTAATCATATTCTACCTATAATGTAGTGACCAGAACTGCATGGAGTATTCCAGTTGTGGACTAAATAGCATTTTATACAGCTCTGGCTTAATCTCTTTGCTCTTGTATTATGCACCTCGGCTGATAAAGGCAAATTTCCCATATGCTTTCTTAACCACTTTATCTCCCTGCCCTGTTACTTTCAGGAATCCGTGATTATGCTCAGGAATGTCCCTCAGATCTTCAGAACATTTCAGGTCCTACCAGTCGCAGTGTAAACTCTTGCCTTGTTAGCCCTCCCACGTGTATTACCTCACAATTTTCCATGTTGAATTCCATTTGCCACTGCTCTGCCAAAGAAGACAACTCCATCAATATCATCCTGCAGTATATGACTGTCTTCCTCATGATTTACCATCTTACCAAACTTCCTGTCATCCACAAACTTCTTTATCATACCCCATACATTTCAATCCAAATCATCTATGTGTTCCACAAACCACAAGAACCCTAGGATGACCCCTATAGAACTCCAGTGTAAACAGACTTCCAGTCATAGAAACTCTCTCTGACATTATTCTCTGTTTCCGAGGAGGGTCCAATGTGTCTATTTATTGGATCCCATGGGCTTTTACTTTCCTAACCATTCTCCTTTGAGGGTGCTTACCAAAAGTCTAGTTAAAGTCCATGCAGATTACAACAAATGTATTACCCTCATCATGATATTTCACAGTCCACTACCTTCATGTCTATACCTGCGTCATGCTATTCCATTGTGAAGACTGACATCAAAATATTCATTAAGGACTATATCCATGTCTTCCAGGTATGCACACAAATTACTTCCATGGTTCCTAATGTTCCTACGTTTTCCCTAACTATTCTTTGCTCTTTATATATTTTTAATAAATCCTATGATTTTTCCTTTTTTTCAATACTTTCTCATGCACTGTCTTTGCTTTCTTGATTTCCTTCTTAAACATTCCCTGCATTTTCTATACTCCTCTAGAGATTTGTTTTTGCTGGAATCTGAATTCAATAAAAAGTTTCTGGAATTAAGAGTCTAATGATGACCATGAATTCATTGCCAATTGTCAGAAAAACCTACCTGGTTCATTAATATCCTTTAGCGAAGGAAACTGCCATCCTTGCCTGGTCTGGCCTACATGTGACTCCAGATCCACAGCAATGTGGTTGACTCTGAACTTCCCTCTGGGCAATTAGTGATAGACTATAAATGCAGCCTAGCCAGCAACATCCTCATCCCATGAAGGAATCAAGAAAAGAAAGCACCGGTCATAGCCTTCTCATTTCTTGTTAACCTGTTCATTATATCCCTTGACATCCAGCATTATCCCATCTCGGTCCCACCCATTGTCTTCATGGGATCATATTTGTCCTGTACTTATGTTATTTCCTCTTCGAATAGCTCACAGTGCTCTGAGGTAGTTTTATTTGCAAGTAGCTGCTCCCAGTCCACTTTCTCCAAACTGTATCTTTGTATCCTATCTTGTTAAAGATGCCTTCGCCCAGTTAAAACCTCTACTTTTCCTTTTCTTATCCATTTCCTTATCCTTTCCCATAACAATCCTAAACAAAAATGAGTTATGGTCACTATCTCCAAATATTCTCCCCTCCCCCAGTGATATGCCTTCTACCTACCCAAGCTCCATTTCTGAATATGAACTGTTCATCCACATTTCAAAGGGAATGGGGTATAAAATTAAGGAAGTCTTGTTAAAATTATACAAGAAATTGGTCAGACCACGCCTGGAATACTGTGAACAGTTTTGGCTCCCTTATCAAAGAACAGATATAATGGCATTGGAGGCGGTCCAGAGAAGGTTCAGTAAGCTAATTCTGGGTATGGAGAGATTTTCTTATGGGGAGATGTTGAAAAGATTAGGCTTGTATTCATCAAAGATTATCAGAATGAGAGGAGACCTTATTGAAACACATAATATTCATCTGCTAAAGAGTGCAGACTTTTAATAAAGTGGTTCCTAAAGTTCTGGAGCCAAGAATTTTTAACTGCTTTCTGTAAATTTATCTTTTTCAAATAATCTTTATCCTTTGCCCTCATAGATTGGTAAATAATGTAAAGACATCTTTCAGCATAAATATGTACAACAAAAGTGGTTCCATGTGGGAGACATTAACCAAAGTACTTTGGCACAAAATATCAGAAAATGAAATATAATTTGCTGCTAACTATATAACTGAACTAATATCTCCCACCTGAAAATGTTTGACTAACAATCAGGTCCAACGGCCAGCTGATGATTTAAAGAAAATATAATATGTCCCCAGTAGACTGGTAAGAAGTACAAAACAGATACAGTAATAGTTTTGGAGACCATTCACCAAAATATCATAAATCTATCAGCAGCTTTCTGCTTGTGAATATTCTTCACTATCAATTGTGACTGTAGGTTGATGGCGAGTTCCAAACAAAATTCAGTGAAGCCAGTTGGAGTCAGAACATTCCTAAAACACCATCCCATGAACCTAGGTTTTCAGAGTCCTACTTAAAGCATAAAAGCATTGAGCTAGAATCCAACTGATTTAATTCAAAATATAAGTGCTTTAAGAAACAGGAAACGTTGTGGTTATATCTCCTGATTTATTGCTTATTTCCAGCATTTTTGCTTTTATTCCAGAGTTCTAGTGTGTTGTATGTTTCACAGTTATGCTCATGATATCAATGTAATTGTTTTAACTTAATAGCTTTATATTTGCTGAGATGCTTATGTGCTTGAGAAAATGTAATGTTTGTACATAATAGTTGGGATGAATGAAATGCTCTGACGAAGGGTCACTGGACTCAAATTATTAACTGTGTTTCTCTCGATACAGACGTGCTGAGTTTATTCAGTAACTTTTGCTTTTTTAAATTCAGATCTTCAACGTTTGCAGTTCTATATTTTGTATTATTAATATAATAAATAGCTATTGGATTATTCAATACCATGTTATCTGTGCTTTTTAATGTTATGGTGAATATTATTAACCTTGCGTGGTGTCTCAGTGGTTAGCACGACTGCCGCACAGCACCAGGGCCCCGGCTTTAATTCTACCTTCGGGATACACTGCATATGTGGAACAAAGAACAAAGAACAAAGAAAATTACAGCACAGGAACAGGCCCTTCGACCCTCCAAGCCTGCGCCAATCCAGATCCTCTATCTAAACCTGTCGCTTATTTTCCAAGGATCTGTATCCCTCTGCTCCCTGCCCATTCATGTATCTGTCTAGATACATCTTAAATAATGCTATCGTGCCCGCCTCTACCACTTCTGCTGGCAACGCATTCCAGGCACCCATCATCCTCTGCGTAAAGAACTTTCCATGCATATCTCCATTAAACTTTTCCCCTCTCACCTTGAAATCGTGACCCCTAGTAATTGAGTCCCCCACTCTGGGGACAAAGCTTCTTGCTATCCACCCTGTCTATACTTCTCATGATTCTGTGGACCTCAATCAGGTCCCCCCCTCAACCTCCGTCTTTCTAATGTAAATAACCCTAATCTACTCAACCTCTCTTCATAGCTAGCACCCTCCATACCAGGCAACATCCTGGTGAACTTCCTCTGCACCCTCTCCAAGGCATCCACATCCTTTTGGTAATGTGGCGACCAGAACTGTACGCAGTATTCCAAATGTGGTTGAACCAAAGTCCTATACAACTGCAACATGACCTGCCAACTCTTGTACTCAATACCCCGTCCGATGAATGAAAGCATGCCCAATGTATTCTTGATCACTCTATCGACCTGCGTCGCTATGTTTAGTGTAGAATGGACCTGAACATCCAGAACTCTCTGTGCATCAATTTTTCCCAGGGCTTTTCCATTTACCGTATAGTTCGCTCTTGAATTGGATCTTCCAAAATGCAGCACCTCGCATTTGCCTGGACTGAACTCCATCTGCCCTTTCTCTGCCCAACTCTCCAATCTATCTATATTCTGCTGCATTCTCCGACAGTTTGCACATTCTCCCTGTGTCTGTGTGGGTAACCTTTGGGTGCTCTGGTTTCCTCCCACAGTCCAAAGATGTGCAGACTAGGTGGATTAACCATAGGAAATGCAGGGAAAGGAAATGGGGTGGGTCTGGGTGGAGGGTTGATGTGGACTAGACAGGCTGAATGGCCTGCTTCTACATTGTAGGGATTCCTTGATTGGGGGAAACATCTTGGTGGATGCAAATGCGCACCCAGCATTTAGGATTCCTGCTTCCTTGTGTGCTCTGAACTGCCTAGGCAGACTATGGCTCATCAATCAGAACAAAAATTACAAACAATTCTAACTTCCTTTTGCTTTAAGAAGGTGAGTATAGTTCTGACGCTCTTCAGCAAATATGCGATTCCTTCAGAGCTGCTGTTTCAGTGGGACTGAACCAGAAGATTTGAACTATAAAAATAAAGCTGGGACTCAGTACCAGTCTTACACTGAGTTTCCAGATTGACCTTAACTCACCCCAAGGGAAGGAGGCCTACAGTCGGGAATTCCCTTTGTTGGAGTTTTACTGTATCTTTGCCATTAGTTGGAAAAGAGATGAATTTGATGGAAGTATGTTGCTGAGATAGATACCAGATCAGACAGCAACAGATTTAGGACCATATGAAAATCCAGTCCAATACATACTTTGGTTCTGTCTTCACAAAAGAGGACATAAATTGGATGCCAGAATTGTTGGAAGATGTCAGATTTGGTGAAAGGGAAGAACTGGGGGAGATCAATATTAGTCAAGAAACGGTGCTGGGAAAATTGTTGAGATTGAAGGTGGATAAATCCCCAGGGCCTGATAAACTACATCCCAGAATACTTAAGGAAGTGGCTGTAGAAATATTGGATGCATTGGTAGTCATCTTCCAGGATTCTATAGATTCTGGAACAGTCCCTGCAGTTTAGAGAGTGGCTGACGTCACTCCAATATTCAAAAAGGGAGGTAGAGAGAAAACAGGAAATTATAGATTGGTGAGCCTAACATTGGTAGTGGAGAAAATTCTCAAATCCATTGTCAAGGATTTTATAGTGGAACATTTAGAAAGCAGTGGCAGGATCAGACATAGTCAGCATGGACTTATGAAGGGGAAATCATGCTTGACAAATCTGTTGGAATTATATGAATATGTAACTGGTAGAGTTGACAAGAGGGAGCCAGTTGATGGAAAATATTTGAATTTTCAGAAAGCATTTGACACAGGGATCAGTGCTGGGACCCCAGCTATTCACAATCTCTATTAATGATTTGCATGAGGGAACAAAATGTAACATCTCCAAGTTAACAGATGATGCAAAGTTGGGTGGGAGGGTGAACTGTGACGAGGATGCAGAGATCCTTCAGCATGATCTGGACAGGTTGGGTGATTGGGCAAATCAATGGCAGATGCAACATAATTTGGATAATTGTGAGGGTATTCACTTCAGAAACAAAAACTAGAAGGCAGATTACTACCTGAATGGCTGTAAATTGGGAGAGGGGAGTGTGCAGCAGGGCCTGGGTGTCCCTGTGCACCAGTTGCTGAAGGTAAGCATGCAGGTGCAGCAGGTGGTAAAGAAGGTAAATGGTGTGTTGGCCTTCATTGTGAGAGGTTTTGAGCACAGGAGCATGGATGTGTTCTTGCAAATATACACGGTCTTGGTGAGACCACACCAAGAATATTGTGCACAGTTTTGGTCTCCTTTTCGGAGGAAGGATGCTGTTGCTCTCGAGGGAATGCAGTGAAGGTTTACCAGGCTGATCCTGGGGATGGCGGATCTGACGTATGAGGAGCGATTGACTAGGCTGGGATTGTTTTCGCTCGAGTTCAGATGAATGAAGAGGGATCGCATAGAGACTTATAAATTTCTAACAGGACTGAACAGGGTAGCTGCAGGGAGGGCTTCTCACAATGAAGGCCAACACACCATTTGCCTTCTTTACCGCCTGCTGCACCTACATGCTTACCTTCAGCGTCTGGTGCACAAGGACACCCAGACCCTGCTGCACACTCCCCCTCCCACAGTTTACAGCCATTCAGGGAGTAATCTGCCTTCTAGTTTTTGCTTCTGAAGTGAATACCCTCACAATTCTGGTGGGTGCATCCAGAACCAGGAGTCGCAGTATGAGGATTTGGGGTAGACCATTTAGGATGCATATGAAGAGACATTTCTTCACTCAATGAGTGGTGAGCCTGTGGAATTCATTACCACACGAAGTAGTTGATGTCAAAACATTGAATGTATTCAAGAGGGGACTTGGGGTGAATGGGATCAAAGGTTATGGGGAGAAAAACAGGATTAGGCTATTGAGTTGGACGATCAGCCATGATTGTGAAGAATGGCGGAGCAGGCTCAAAGGGCCGAATGGCCTCATCCTGCTCCTATCTTCTATGTTTCTATGTTTCTATGTAAGTGGTTCCTCAACATAAGGTCAGAATCTTCCAATGAGGACACAGTGATTGCTGCAATACTTCTTTAGAGAAGAGGTCGGCCACCATAGTCCTGCAACTGGTAATCTGGGACAGATATTCCTACTTTGGAACCAACATTGACATCCTAGCTCAATGGAATATAGGAAGTTAAAAAGAGGAAACTGCCACTTAAATAGCAACTTGTGGACCATATATTTTTGGTTCTTGAGAGGGTAAAATTTAGCTCTGTTGATGATAGAGCAATATTAAATCGTCTGCTAATTAATGCACACTTGGACAATTTTGATTCCTTTGGAAAAGAAAGTTGGTTGGAGTGTAAAATGAGCTGGCAATTTGCAATTGTGAATATCCTGTGATATAATAGTTAAATTTTACATAGAATGAGTGAAAAATGTAGCTACAAACTGAAGCAATTTCAATTGTCGCAAGTTTCATTGGCTGTTTGTAAAGCTTGTGGGACAAGCTTAGCCACTGTGATTTGTCAAGTTTTCTTTATTTTTGATGTTGGTCAAACTGAGGAAGTCCCAGTCAGTTCTTTTGGAATTAGTGTGCTGCAGCTGTTTGAACCTCGGAGAGATGGTTTCAAACTTCCAAGAGTTTTCTGAATATAACTTCAGGCAAACTTGTTCCTTTCTACTTCAGTGCATATCTAACTCTTACAAATATTAATCCATCAACTTGCATGTTGTAGTCATCTCATTTCAAATTAGCACCATTTTGTGCTTTTGCAATGATTGACAGAGATTCTGATGGGATACCATTGCACAAAAAAGCCTGGCTCGGTACTGATGTTGAGGTGGGGTCAATTGGTAGGCAGACGCCACAGAGTCACAGAATTGTTACTGTGCACAAGGAAGCCAGTTGTTTCTCACTGGCTTTCTGAGTGTTTTGAATTATTGTTAATTTCCTGCCTTTTCCCCATAATCCTGTGTGGTTTCTGTTTAAATAATCATCTCATTATCACCGGTGGTCCCTCACAGACGAGGAAGGCTCTCTTCCACTCTCAGGATGTGTCAGTAGGTGGCTGTACAGACCGATGTGGCTATTGCAGGTTCTATTACACTTGGGGCAGAAGGCGGTGACAGGAAGGGTTGGGTGGGGCATTGGTGTGGCGACGCACTCCTTTTGCTGTTTTTTGCCCAGCTTCCATTATTTCCTCACAGCATGTCTCGAGGTGCTCAATGCCTTCCCGAACGCTCCTCCTCCACTTTGGATGATGTTGGTCTGCACCTACCACACTTTCGGGCAAAGCATTACATCCGCCAACTACTCACTAGAGAAGAAAAGGGCAGCAAGGTGGCTCAGTTGTTAGCACTGCTGCCTCACTGTGCCAGGGAACCGGGTTTGATTCCACCCTTGGGCATCTGTCTGTGTGGAGTTTGCACATTCTCCCCGCGTCTGTGTGGGTTTCCTGCGGGTGCTCCAGTTTCCTCCCACAGTCCAAAGATGTGCAGGCTGGGTGGATTGGCCATGCTAAATTGCCTGTAGTGTTCAGGGATGTGTAGGTTAGTTGGGTTATGGGGGATGGGTCTGGGTGGGATGCTCTGAGGGTCAGTGTGAACTTGTTGGGCCGAAGGTTCTGTCTCTACACTGTGGGGATTCCAAGGAAAAATACTTGTGCCACATTTGCTTCTTTCACAAATATTTAAATCCCTGCCCTTTGATCCATTTATGAGTAAGAACATTTTTTCCTGATTTGTTCAATCTTACTTCTCCAACCTGCTGTGACAATAGATCAGAATCCCACAACATGATGGGTATTTTCAGTATTTTAATTCTGATTTTTTTCTCTTTCAGAAAGAGCACTACTATAGGCAAAAAGAGACTGTGGATAAATATCAGTACTGCCTGACAGTCCTGAGAGGGCCCCATGGAATGCAGCACTGAAGGGTGTCAGGGAAACTACAGAAAGGGGGAGGTGTAGCAGAAAGAGATAATGAGGGGCTGACTATCTCCTGCTCTCAGTAGAAAGCCGTGTCTCGCAAACATTTTTGTGTTTTGCCCTTCCAGGAATGTACAATGATAGGGGCTAAAAGCCAACTACAGCTCTAATTTCTGTGCACCAGTAGGAAAGGTGTGTTAGTGGCACAAGGAGTTCTCATGAGCTCATGTTAATGAACTAATGGACATGTCTGCTCCAAGCTCCAATGTGCTGTAAAGTTCACAGTCAAAGTGCTCTGCATTTGGCATCCCTGCTTTGCAGCAAAACACCCCTTGCTCAGCCTGCTCGAGATCAGTTAGTTAACAAGCCGGTCAAAAGAAAATGGGGCAATAGACTCTCACTGTATGTTGCCAGTGGCACAGTGGTTAACGTTGCTGCCTCATAGTGCCAGGGACCCAGATGTCGTTCCACCCTCAGGAAACTGTCAGTGTGGAGTTTTTGATTGATTTATTGTCACATGTACCGGAGTACAGTGAAAAGCTTTGTTTTCGAGCCGTACAGGCAGATCATAGTGAGCAGGGATGTACAGATCACAGGTTGTAAAAAACCTAGACAGAGGCATCACACACAGTGTGCGCTAGGAAAAGAACATTATTAGTCATTTTTACAGATCTAAAATTTAAGTTGAAAGGTATAGAACGCGTATATGAAATGTTAGAGTTAGATCTGCTGTAGGAGCTCGCAAAGAGTCACATGGTGTCGGCGCCATCTTGAATCCATCCCCGTGTCTGCGTGGGTTTCCTCCCACAGTGCAAAGGTGTGCAGGTTGGGGTGGATTGGCCATGTTAAAATGGCCGCATAGTGTTCAGGGAGGTGTAATCTCAATGGATTAGCCATGGGAAATTCAGGGTTACAGGTACAGAATAGGGGGGTGGGTTTCGATCAGATGCTCTTCAGAGGGTCAGTGAGGACTCGATGGGCTGAATGGCCTGCTTCCACGCTGTAGGGATTTTATGATTCAGTGATTCTAAAACGAAAGAAGACAAAAGAGATTTCAACTAAATAAAGTCCGGAATCCTGAAATCAACCATTCAACTATCAATGTTCTACTATCCACTCTCCATGAATGCTCCAGAGACTGAAACATACATCATCTAACTTTTTTGGGGGACTTCTGTCTTATTCATAATTTGTGTGTGTCATGTTATTTTGTTCTTTTCATATCTGGTAACTTGCAAACTCAGTCTTTGTTAACTCAAGAAAACCTGTTTAAATTGGCTCCTTATAAAACATAAATTTAGGGGAAAGGTATCCATAAGGTCGGGAGTCTGTTTATATTAACCTTGTTGTGGCCAACCCAGAGGGAGGATAAGCAAGGTGAGGAACCAGTTCATCTCACCTCACTGATTTGTGGTTTCTCTCTGGAAATGTAGCCATCCCTCCAATGTGCAGAATAGAACCTTGACCACATCCCTTGTGGCAACACCAACCAGGTAACAGAAGACACAAGCACCAGTGCAGGGTTGACTAAAGTTAGGGATACTAAAGAGACCAGAATTAGAACAACATAGATATCTCAGAGGATTATGGGGCCGGAGGTAATGGCAGCAATAAGGAAGAGTATGGTCATGGAAAGTTCTGGAAATGAGTAAGAGAATTTTGAGACATTGCTTGACTCAGAGCCAATGTAAGTCCGGAAGCACAAGGATGATAGATGAATGGATCTTGATGTGAACGAAGTTGTAAGCAGCACAGTTTTGAGTGGCGTCAAGTTTACAAAGGCAGGTGAGGAGAGTGAATTGACTCGCCTCTTTTTAACCTCCACTTGGTCAGTCGCAACAAAGATTTTTATTTAATTTGTAGTGCTCAGTTATTAAACATTAATTAAAATGTAATGGATTAGATGGAAATGAAGGAGTCAAGTTGCAAGGTTTTCTTGAGTGGAGGCAAGAAGAAATGCATTACCTATTACATCCAAAAATAATAAACCACATCTAACACGGGCATTAACATAGCTAAAAGGGGGACAGAGTGTGCCCAGCACAGTACAAGAAGGTTAATACAATTGCAGTTGAAAGTTCTTTGAGCTCTTGAACTGATAGGCTTCAAATTTGAGGCCAATGGTTTAATTGTGAACTTGAGTTTTGCAGCAATGGTATAGTTTGTAGATCACCTGTTCTCAGTGAATGGTGGTTGACCCAAGTAACTTTTTCACCAGTGCTAACTTTGAGGTTGGGAGAGATAGGAGAGAGAGAGGCTTCAAACATCTTGTTACCAATTTAAATTGTGTTTTGCTCTGTTTTGCTTCTCAAAGGCTGTTGCCTGAAATATACAATCTTTCCACATTCAGATTCTGGAAATAGGTATCGTTCTTTTAAGCACTTTTCAAGGAAGTTCTGCAGATGACTTTTGTTCCAATGTACAATTTTAGACAGGCCTGAATCACCAGGATATACAAGTCACCACTGGAAAGAAGGTGTAATTACAGCATAATATATTTACACATGATCGTTAAAGATTACACAGAAATAAGGACTGATGGTGTGACATTGAAATAGGGCATGAATTATGTCATGATGTACTTGAGCATTACATTCAATTTGGGCTTCCATATGAAGTGCCACAGGTGATAGCCTATTGATAGGTTGAAAATATTTCTTGTTCCTTTTAATATATAGCATTTTTTAATAGCATATAGCATAATATAAAGCATTTAAAAGGGACCAAAGGGACAACCTTTTCACGCAGAGGGTGGCGATTGTATGGAATGAGCTGCCAGAGGAAGTGGTGGAGGCTGGTACAATTAAGACATTGAAAAGGCATCTGGATGGTACATGAATAGGAAGGGTTTAGAGAGATTTGGGCCAAATGCTGGCAAATGGGACTAGGTTAATTTTAGATATCTGCTTGGCATGGACGATTTGGACCAAAGGGTCTGTCTCTGCTCTGTACAGCTATATAGCTCCATAACTTCCTCTCCATGTACGCAGAATAGAAACTACTAATACAAAATTGTCTCATTTCTGTTACTGCTCCATCAATGGCAGCACCTTTTATTCCTGAAAGGCTTGGTCTAACCTTCCCAAATGAGCAATAGCTTCAGAGCGGAATGTATTTGTACACACTGATCATTGGCCCAAAGTTGATTTGCTTGTGAACCAGGGCTGGAGAGCTGAAGGCATCAGTCATACCCCGAGAGACAACATACAGCAGTTGAGAGACCTTCAGGATGAGGGGAAACTGTGACCAGTTTCAGTGAGGAGTCAGCAGGAACAGGTTTGTTGTTTTCTGCTTCAGAGTCAGGTAAAATATGTCCACTTGCATCTTGTCTCTTTCAGGACAGAAAAACAAAAGAGCAGCTGTTCTAATCTAACTATTCCAAGGAGCCTAGGGTGAACATTAAGTCTCCAATTAGCAAATGCAATTGTTACAGAATCTGTGGTTTGAAAACTTGAATGGACTCTAGTTGGTAAAGGAAACTGAAGGGGACCTTGAGAAAGGAAACAGACCCTCCCAGCTTCCAAGAAACTAAGACTGAAAGTGAAATTGGAAACCAAAGCCTTTAGTTGAAATTGTATAAAAATATTAGCCATCAGAACCCAATAGTAGGAGATGATCAGAATCTTCAGGGTCCACCCCAAGCTTTCAGAATGGCAGGAGAGGGATCTTAATTGGGGGATAAAATTTCTGTTTTCTGATGGCAGGTTGAACTGCTATTAATCATAGAATCCCTACAGTGTGGAAACAGGCCCTTTGGCCCAACAAGTCCACACTGACTCTCAGAGCATCCCACCCAGACCAATGGCCCTGATACCCACCTAATCTACACATCCCTCAACACTATGGGCAATTTCCCATGGCCAATCCACCTAGCCTACACATTTTTGGACTGTGGGTGGAAACCAGAACACACCCACAGAGAGAATATGCAAATTCCACACAGACAGCTGGCTGAGGGTGGAATTGAACCTGGGTCCCTAGTGTTGTGAGACAGCAGTGCTAACCACTGAGCCACCGCACCACATTCAGTTATCAGAAATTTCCAGGCTGGTGGTTTTCCCGCCGTAATCAGAAACACCTCTTTTCAATGTCATGAGCTCTCAATAACACCTCAGCCCCCATTGATACTGGTTCCAAAACAGGAACATGCCCATTCACAAACTCAGGCACAGGCGTCTACCTGACAGGGTCCACTGCTTTCTTCAAACTTTGTTGAGTACAAAGTCTCCAACGATTTGGCTCCTTCAAAGCGAAGATGTTTCTTTGCACAAATGCTTACAGCTTTAGAGCTGAAACCTCTCCATGTTCATCAGTGAAATCTCATTCATGCACAGCCTTCCATCTTGTACAAGGTCAGAAATCATTACAGTCTAACACGTTTATTTGTAAACACAAGCTTTCGGAGCCTCAGTCCTCATTCAGGTGTTAGTGAGAGAGGGAGTATCAGGCACTGAATTTATAAGTAAAAGATCAAAGCGTCACACCACTGATGAGGATGTACAAAACAAACCTGACATGCTGTTAAATCTTTAATCCATTAGAAGGTTTTAATTGATTAATATGTATGTAAATCCCTGGATTCCTATGAAGTCACTGTCCTGAGACAAGTAAAGGATTTATCAGCGTAAAGAAGAGGTGACTTTTTAGGTCAGACAATGCACGTTAGGTGTGAGGCCTTGTTTAGAATCTGTTTATGTTTTGGTTTGGAGTCAGACTGGTTTTATTTCTAAAGTAGGAATTTATAAAGTGCCACATTGAGTGACTGTCTGTAAATTGTGTGCTTTTTGAACAAAATAGAATGTCTCTGCAAATACAAATTCACCCCAGTTCAACGCCAGCACCACTACCTCATGCCATCTTGTAGTTATAATGTTTATCATCATAGGGCTGAAGTCTGAATTCGCGCAGTAATGTTGTCAGGTGAGGCAGACATATTGGATAATTCAAGCCACCCTGACTGAGGTAGGTTGACCAGAGCAGACCTTAAAAGGGAAAACAACTTCAATAGTGGATTTTCAGAAAAGAAGCTTATCCTCGAAGGGTGATTAACAGGAAAAAGTGGATAGGGGAGTGGTCTAGGTGAAAAGGAGTTTGAGGGATGGAATTGAAAGGCCATAAAAACCGAAGTTGCTGGAAAAGCTTAGCAGGTCTGGCAGCATCTGTGAAGGAAAACAACAGCGTTAACATTTCGGGTCCGGGGACCAGTTCTGAGGAAGGGTCAATGGACCCGAAATGTTAACTCTGTTTTTCCCTTCACAAATGCTGCCAGACCTGCTGAGCTTTTCCAGCAACTTTGTTTTTGTTCCTGATTCACAGCATCCACAGTTCTTTTGGTTTTTATTGAAAGGCCGTGGTTGTTGGTGACACCTGAGAGCTCCTGGGGGATGATGGGATCAAACTTGGATTAAGTGAGGAAAGTAACAGTGAAAAGGACAACTGGGACAACAAAGGGTGGGAGATGGGCAAGTTAGTGTGCCAAGGAGGGAGAAAGAGCCGTGGATCTGAATGGCAAGGATGTACGGGTATGGCTAGGCATGGGGATCACAATGGATTGGAGAAGAAGGGGCATCAAAACTTGTGGTGCATGAAGTATTGTCACAGGATTGTTAATCCAGACACCTAGGTAATATTCTGGGCACCTGGGTTTGAAACCCACTGTGGCAGATGGTGGAATTTGTATTAAAAAAAAACTGGAATTAAGAGTTTAATGACGACCATGAATCCAATGCTGATTGTTGGAAAAACTCATCTGATTCACTAATGTCCTTTAGGGAATGAAACTGCTATCCTTACCTGATCTAGAATACATGTGACTCCAGACCCACAGCAAAGTGGTTAACTCTTAACTGCCGTCTGGGCAATTAAGGATGGGAAATAAATGCTGGCCTACCTGGTGATACCCTCATCCTGTGAATGAATAAAAAGAATCTCAAAATGGGAAGGGTTAAGGATAATAAAGTCAAAATTAAAGTTAACATCTACCATCTTCTGTCAATCTGAGAGTGTGCCACACGAAAAAGAGGGTTCCCAGATCTCTTTTCATGTGTTCAACCATCTTGAAAACACTACCCAAAGGAAGCCATTGAAACTGGAAGTGTCAAATGCTACTGTGTGAGTAATCCCTTAAGATGTCAACATTGATGATAAACAATCACTGCAAATGAAAGATGATTAAGGCCTAAAACATACCAACCATTTCCAGCCATTCATTAATCTTGCACAGGAAGTACAGTTGAGATTCAGCAGTAGCCTGCCCTGATGATGGAGGCTTGTGCCGGGTGATTAATGGGCTGGAGCTTTCACAGGCCTGGATGTAAGGAATTGACTAGTTGATCTTGGAATTGTTCTGCTTGCTGAATGTTCCAATGAGTCAAGCCGCATCACAGGCAGCAACAAAGGGCAAATAGATTCACACTGTGCTACTTACAGCATGAATTCAAAGCAATATTTAGAAAAAGACCACAATATCTTGCATATGTCAGCACTGGGAAAGGGAAGAACCAGTCATGGAGACTATTTGTCTCCATGTATAAGTGGTGGCAGGATAGGCTTTCACTCATGACAAGGTCAGCTTGATATGGGCTCAAAGTTGCCTTTGACCATAAGAAGACCCCAAATGCAAAGCAATTTAATGCCTGTTCTTTCTTCGTGGATCAGTAATTCAATGCCAAATGTTGGAACTTCTGAACCCTGCAGGTGACTCAGGGTTAGTAAGATGAGGAAGATGATGGAAGAGGCGGTGAAGAAAGGAAGGACAATGACAGCAGAACCAGAAGCAGGAAGCTCAGGGGGTTCTAGCTGTGGACGAGTGAGCAGCACGTGAGCAGGGGAACCAAAGTATTCCAAGAAAGGATGTACAAAAGGTCTTGCACTGACGTTTAGTAAGTGGACAACTGTGAAGGACAATTCTTCACATGGTGAGAGAAGGTGTCACTGACACCTTTCACCTCCTTCCTACAGATCTGCAGCTACTCGGCTTGAGAGGAAGGGACATGACTGTGGCACTTAAAAATACAACAGCATTGAACTTCCTTGTTCCTGTCTCCTTACAAAGCTCAACTGAGAACTTATGTGGTATCTCCTAACTGACAGCCCAAAAGTGCGAGTTCATTGATATCCTTCACAGGAAAGCAATTCAGTTGGTCTAGTTCACCATAGGCCCAGACAATCATAATTGCCTGAACCATAGGATTTGCAGCCATCGCTGGAATCCCTTGGGTTCAAGGCTTAGTTGGCTGCATGCATGTGGTGGGCAGACCTTCAGATTCAGGAATTTCACTGTCTTCACATCCAGTTTGTTTGTGACCACGGGCAGTAATTCCTGTAGAAATGTGCCAGCTGCATGCTGCACAACTCCCAGGTTCCTTGAACATTTTTCCCTCAACCTCATCTCTGGGACTTGTTCACAGGTAACTAATAGTGTGGTTGGACAGCATAGCTGATGAACCAAATGGGAAACCCTTAAGCTGGTACTGATCAGAGCTACAATGCAGCACATGCATCTACTAGGGCCACTATTGGACAGATATTTCAGAGAATCATAGAACCCCACAGCGTGGAAACAGGCCATTCAGCCCAACAAGTCCACACTGACCCTCTCACCCAGACTCATCCCCATCCC
This sequence comes from Ginglymostoma cirratum, assembly GCA_024137785.1. NCBI lineage: Eukaryota > Metazoa > Chordata > Chondrichthyes > Orectolobiformes > Ginglymostomatidae > Ginglymostoma > Ginglymostoma cirratum. The sequence continues at coordinate 42,188,348 of JAHRHZ010000112.1, read as the reverse complement.
CCTATTCCTGTAACGCTGCATTTCCTGTGGCTAATGCACCTAACCTACACATCCTTGGACACTACGGATTATTTAGCATAGCCAATCCACCTACCCTGGACTGTGGAAGGAAAGCAGAGCACCCAGAGGAAACCCATGCAGAGACTAGGAGAATGTGGAAACTCCACACAGACTGTCACCCCAAGGTGGGATCAAACCGAGGTCCCTGGCGGTGTGAGGTAGCAGTGCTAACCACTGAGCCACCATGATTCTGGTATTTGTGTTTCTGAAAAAGCATTTCTGTCGCATGGACCTGTTGGGGGAGAACTCATTGGACAGGTTTTCTAGAACAGTAACTGTTTGCTGCATCCTGCATTACCCAGCTCTATGACAGGGTGAGATATTAGGAACAGGGACTAGCAGTTTAGTTTTCTGGGTTAGAGAATCTCTGGGCAAGGTGGGGAGCCATAAAAGAAAAAGTGATGTCACAATATTGATCAAGGAGTTGATTACTGCAACAAACAGGGTTGATTTTCTGATGAAGGGTCTAGGCCCGAAACGTCAAGTTTTCCTGCTCCTATGATGCTGCTTGACCTGCTGTGTTCATCCAGCCCCACGCCTTGTTATCTCGGATTCTCCAGCATCTGCAGTACCTTTTATCTCTTATCTTTGATAACTTAGAAGTTTGGGGTCATGCTCAATCGTGACCGAGATCAGTGAGTGGTGAAAATAGCCTCTTTATTGAGCGTCCGTTGTGCCACAGTTTGAGGTGGCGATGGAATCCAAAGTACAGCTTTACAGTAGCCTCTTTTATACAGATTTTACATACATTAAAATTTTAGCACTGTTGCGTCATGTAGTTGTATCAATTGTACACAAGTTTTTGTGATATCTGTCCTCAGGAAACAGAAGATGGTTTAAGCACTAGCTAAATGCTGGCTGTTACTCCTGATGGGATTAGAATGTCTGTCCGGTCTGATCTTACGTAACTAAGAGGTGTTAGTCCTTTTGTCTTTTAAAGTTGGTAATGTTAGTAAAAATACTAGACCTATATGATCTAAATAAGTGAGAAAATACATGTGTACTGACTAAAAGTATAGAGGATATTAAACTGATCTCCCACAGCTGGGCCATGAGATTTCATGTACTGTTGCTGATTGTTAACAGTTCCTATACATTCATTCATGCAGTCTCACGGAAACGCTGTTTTGATAGTAATTTTCTTAAAGGGGTAGCAGCCCTATTAATGCATATTTAAGAAGTATAAGTCCACATGTCAGTACAAGACGGTAGTCCCAAATAAAAGTTAGAAATAGGGAGGAGAGTGTTATAGAAATAGGTAGTGTATAAGGAAATTTCAAAGAGATAAAAAGCAGCAGACATTAGGGACATGCCAGAGGAGGAAACTGTTTGCTGTCCTGTGGCCTATTCAGGTCCCAAAAGATGGGTGCTAAGGGCTAATTACTATTATAATCTTTCCATAGTTTTGAGTCAGTAGTGGAGACACGACGGTGGGAATGTCATGTTCTGAGTAGGTTACAGTATTAATACTTATTCAGGGATAGCCTTTGATACAGAAACAGGTCTAAACTCTGCTTGCAACGTGGGCCAATAAGAATTGCAAGGTATAAAGAAACAGTAATGGGTTGGCAGCCTGGGAAGGGATGTTTGATTTAGTTTATTTTGTAAGAATAAAATGTACTACAAAAACATGGTTTTATGAATGAATGAATGGAAATGCAATATAGTAAACATAGAGCATTTGTGAATGAGTTAGTAAGGAGAATCATAATACAATATCTCACAGAAGGTTCCTCAAATGAGGATATATGGGTGGAACTGAAAAACAAAAAGGAGGCAACAAATACTGGAGATCATTCAAAGCTAATGTTTTGAGCCTAGATGAAGTGCCATCTAGACTCGAAGCGTTAGTTTGCTCTCTCCATGTATGCTGCCTGACCTGGTGTAATCTCCAGCATTTGTTGTTTTCAGTACAGATTCCAGCATCTGCAGTAATTTGCTCCCACAAAAAGGAGGCAATCACTTTGCTGAAACACAGATATGTAGACAAATCTCAGAGAAGTACAAAAATAACAGGATCATAATAATTGGGGATTTCAACTTCCCCAGTATTAACTGGGATAGATAAAGTATGAAATACTTTCAGGGGCAGAATTCTTAAAATGTATCCAGGAGACCTTTTTATTCCAGCTTGTAGAAAGACATATGAGGGGGCAGCGCTGGTCTAATTTTAGGGAATGAAGCCAGGCAATGAGAGAGAATTTCAGTGATAGGGAGCATAATTCAGTAAGGTTTAAGGTAAATATGGATAAGGAAAAAGGTACACTGTTAGAGCAAGCCCCAATAGGGACCAAGGCCATCTGTACGCGAAGCCAGAGGCGTTACTGAAGTTTTAAATGATAACTTTGTCTCTGTGAGCACTGTGGAGAGGGGAATAGAAATTAGAGGACTGGTGATGCACCTGACTGAACTAACATTGATAGAAAGGAAGTATTAGCAATTTTAGTAGTCTTGAAAGTGAATAGATTCCCAGGCCCAGATGAAATGTATCCCAAGCTGCTGTGGGAGGCAAGGGATGAGAGTGCAAGGGCTCTGACAATAATTTTAATCCCTCTAGCCATAGAAGGGGTGCCAGAGGACTTGTGGACAGCTGATGAGGCACAATTATTCGAGAAAAGTGGGAGGGATAAACCAGGAAACTGCAAGTCAGGGAATCTAACAACAAAGATGGGGAGGCTATGAGGTACAGAACCAATCTCCACTTAGAGACACAAGGATCATTCAAGGATAGTCAGCATGGCTTTGTAAGGCAGAGATCAAGTCTACCAAATGTGATTGAATTTTTTCAAGGGGCTGACTGAGTGTTGATGAGGTAATGGGATTGATGCGGTCTACATGGATTTCAGAAACGCTGTGGACAAGCTCTCACATGGCAGACTTGCAAAGAAGCTAAAAGCCCATGGGATCCAGGACAATTTGGCAAATTGGATCCAAAATTGGCTTAGTGGCAGGAAGTAGAGGGCGATAGTTGAAGGGTGTCTTCATGATTGGAAACCCATGTCCAGAAGCCTGTATCACTAGGTCCCTTGCTGTTTGTTGTGCATGTTAATCATCTGGACATGAATGTAGAAGGCAAATGATATAATGTGTTAAATAATGAGGAGGAAAGCTTTAGATTAGAGGATGATATAGATGGACTAAACAGTGGCAAATTAAACTTAATCCTGAAAAGTGTGAGGGAATGAATTTTGGGAGGACAATTAAAGCAAGGGGGTACATGTTCAATAATAGGACGCCAGAAAATACAGACGATGAGAGGGTCCTTGGGGCACATGTCCATAGATCCATGAAGACAGCAGAACAGGCAGATAAGGTGGTTAAGGCAGCATGTGGGATACTTGCCGTTATTAGTCAAGGCACTTAATTCAACAGCAAGGAGGCGGTGATAGAGCTGTACACAATGTTAGATAGGTCACCGCTGGAGTACTGTGTGCAACTTGGTTGTCATAATATAAGAAGGGTGTGATTGTTCTTGTGTGGGTGCAGAGGAGATTCATAAGGATGTTGCTTGAGTTGGAACAATTCAGTTATGAAGAGACATTCAATAGGCCTGGGTTGTTTTCCTTACAGCAGAGAAAGCTGAGGGGCAATCTGATTGAAGTGTACGAAGTTTGGAAGGGCGTAGTGGAGTAGATGAGAGTAAACCTTTTCCCTTGGTAGAGAGATCAATCACCAGGTGGCAAATTTTTAAGGGAAGGAACAGAAGTTTTAGAGGGGGCTGAGGAAAACAAAATCCTCCCAGAGGATTGTGTGTATCTGGAACTCACTGTCTAAAAGCTTCATAGCGCCAAGAACCCACAAGACACTTAAGAACCATTTTGATGAACACTTGAAATGTCATAGTATAAAACTTCATTGGGCTAAGTGCTGGAAAAAGGGATTAACATAAATGAATGTTTGATGACTGGTGTGGAAAGGATGAGTTGGAAGACCATGGCCTATCATGTTTGCTTTTTTCTTCAAGAAATTCTTTAGAAGCACAGCTATTGTGTTGAAATTATGCACAAAATTCTGTAAAACCTATATATTCCTAAGAATATCATGATTTCTTGTTTAGATTTAGGAACAGGGAATTCTATTAGATCTTCACTTTTGCTGTCTTCGGTCACACTTGCTCTTGCCCTCTGAAATGTCCCCGGTAAGTTACTCTTGCATTCATGAATTCACTTTTGGCTAAATTTATTGCAAAGTCAGCCAACTATAACTGCTTGAACATGTCTTCTATTTATCTCACAGGTTCTTCTTACGTAAGACTACGTACCACAACATCATCCAAGTAAATTACACAGTTATGAACCTCAGCTATGACTTGATGAATAAGCCTCTGGAAAATAGCTGGGGTGTTTTTCTAACTCAAATGGCATCACACGACATTGGTATAACTCATTTAGTGTAACAAAAGTGGATATTTCTTAGGTCCTTGATGCTAATAACACCTACTCATACTCCTTCAATAGATCAATCTTAAAAAGGAATGAAATCTATCTATACGGTCTCCTGCTGTGAAATTGGATATGAATCTGTCTTTATCTTTCTATAATCTGCATAGAATCTAGCTGATCCATTTGGTTGAGGAACTGACTATCGGTAAACTCCAGATGGTTTGATTACATTCAATCTAATGCCTTTCCATACGAACATTGATTTTTTGTTTCCACTGAGCATGTCTTTTGGGCTGAGCTGATAAGGATTTTGTTTTACTGGTCCTGACTCCCCTACTTCCAGATCATGCCTGGCTAATATAATGAAACTAGGTGTATCTCAACAGATTATCTTGTACTTTCTAGGTAGTCTTACAAGGTCTTCCCATGGTACTGTCTCTGAATATGAGAACACAGTATTTAATTGTCCCAGAAGCTCTGTAACTAGCTGAAATGTAAGAAGTTGCTATGGAAGTTGTCGACCTGTCCTTCCAAGATAACAAGGTGTAGAGCTGGATGAACACAGCAGGCCAAGTAGCATCAGAGGTGCAGGAAGGCTAATGCTGCTTGGCCTGCTGTGTTCATCCAGCTCTACACTTTGTTATCTCAGATTCTCCAGCATCTGCAGTTCCTACTATCTCTAGACCTGTCCTTCCAGTTCGCTCTCATTGTCACTGTCATCCTCCAATACTCTTACCACTTGACACACTTGTTCCTCTTTACTCTCTTCTCTATGACGGTATTGTTTCAACATTTTTATGTGAAATAACTGATTCTTCTTCCTACAATCAGGAGTATTTACCAGATAAGTCACTTTACTAACTCTCCTAACTACTTTATATGGATGACTGAATTTTGCTTTTAAAGGTTTATCTTGCAAAGGCAATAAATCCAATACCTCATCTCCCACTTGGAACGATGTAGTTGCTGAAAGTTCATGTGTTCCCTCTTCCATTTCCAACTTCAAATGCTCTTGCACAAACTTACAGACTGCTGTGAGTCTTTCTAGAAACATGAACATGTAATTTAACACTGAAAATCCTTTTTTTTTGGTTCAAGAACTTCTCCCCAAACAATTTAAATGTGCCTGTAATCTCATGGCAATAAATCAATTCAAATGGACCATACTCAATATATTCATTTGGGGAATATATGGTAACAAATAGTAAGGAATCTAATCATTTGTTGCAAATCTGTAAGTATTTATCATAGAGTGTCTTAATCATAGTTTTGAGTGTCTGAAGGTTTCTTGCCTAAGCTGTCTGTGTTTGTGAATAATACAGAGTTGACTTCAACTATTTTATCCCCAAACTGCTAATGTTTTCCCGGAAAACTTCAGATATAATGTTAGAGCCCTGATCAGACCATGTATCAATGGCTAGTCCATAACTAATAAAAAAAAAGTTAACTTTTTAATTACTGCTTTAGCTGTAATTGCAGTCAAAGGAATAGCTTCTGAAGATCAGCTTGTCACTCATAATTCTAAGGATATAATGATGTCCTGCTTTCATTTTCAGTAACAGTCCCACAATCTACTACCACTTGGCTAAATCTCTCTTTAAAAGTGGTATGGGATCAAAAGTGCTGGTTTAATTACATGTTGAGATTTTCCTACCATATGGCATGTTTTACAGAACTACAGTCAATCTTTATGAAGTCTTAACATTGGCAAACGTTTGCTTATTGCTGCCTGTATTTTTGGTATTCCTACATGTCCCACCATAGGAATTTCACATTTACTCGCAGTAACTCTTGATCACATCTGGGTGGTATTATTTGATGAGCAACTATTCATTCTTTATTCACAGGTCTGTGAGGATCTCTCTGTTTTTTCCTCAGAACTCCAGTTTCACAAAGTCAATGAGTGATGCAAAAATTATTTCTTATTAGAGATGATCATTGCCTGGCACTTGTGTGGTGCAAATGTTGCCTGTCGCTGGTCGGCTCAAACCAAGATATTGCCCTGGCCTTGCTGCATTTGGACATGGTCTGCTTCAGTATCTGAGGAGTTGTGAATGGTGCCGAACATTGCCCAGTTACCAGCAAACATCTCCACTTCTGGCCATATGATGAATGAAAGGCCAATGAGTGACACTAAGCAGGTTATTTCTGAGCAGGTGCTGCTTGATAGCACGATTGATGACATCTTCCATCACTTTACTAATGATCGAGAGTAGACCGATGGGGCAGTAATTCACCAGGTTGGAACTTTGCCAGTGAGACAACGACATGATAGCTGGGTCTAACTTGTAAAGTATGCTTCTGTGGAAATGGCTATATTTATGGTTCAATTCTCCAAATTTAGCACAAACCCCCAGATGTTATTACGGAGCACCTTTCAGAATCAACAGCTCTGGGTGTGCCGTTGTCATTGCCGGTGGATAGGTCGATGTTGAGTTATCCATCTATTTGATTCTTTATTGATTTTTCTGTCGTTTGATACAAGGGAAGGGGGCATTTAAGAGGCATTCAAACTGCTGGAGGCCTGGAGTCACACGTGATTCAGACCAGGAAAAGTTCAAAGGTTCAAAAACAGAAATTGCTGGAAAAGCTCAGCAGGTCCAGCAGCATCCCATGAAGGGAAATCAAATTTTTCTCCACAGAAGTTGCCAGACCTGCTGAGCTTCTCCAGCAACTTCTGTTTTTGTTTCTGATTTCCAGAATCCGCAGTTCTTTGGTTTTCATTAAGGATCACAGATTTCCTTCCATAAAGGACAAGGACATTAATGAACCACATGTGCATTTACAAGAATCATTTCTTGGTCACCAGTGTTTTAATTGTTGACTCATAAAATGAAATTAAATCCCACCATATGCTGTGCCACAAGAGCATGATCCTGCACATCTGGATTGCTCATGAGTGAAGTGATTACAATCCCATTGCAATCCCTTAAAATGAAGTCTTCAAGTGAGACTTGACCGTTCTGTGTCAGAGGTGGGTCCATGACCAACTTAGCCGTAGCTGATGCTTGCAAGTGCACTTGAGAACCAGGATGGACAAAATGGAATTGAAATGGTATAAAATTAAATGTTCCTTTTTCCAACCAAATTCAGACCCAGTCAGTTTTCTTCTCTAACTTGCTGACTTGTTTAAGATTGTATAACTTACCTGCCAGGAGGCAAGCTGTAGTGTGATTCTCAACCAGCCAAGTACCTTTCTGGTAAATGTTTACCAAAACAAAGGTAAGAACAAGGCTTTCCTAGTCAGGAACACAATGTTGAAAATTACAGATACCAGGTTATTTGCCCCTTGTTGTCAAATTACTAAATGGATAATGGTCCCAGTGATCAATTTGGTTTACTCCAGATTACCAACAAACTAACCTTACACACCGCCAAAACAAAAAATCAGAAACATAATAACACATTTGTTTGGAAACAGCATACAGTTGGTTCTGCGATAATGCAATAGCTGTGTTTCTGCGCAACATCGCGTTAGAGAAAATTGCGCGATTGAAAGAGCAGGGCATCTGGGAAAAGTGGGGTTAGGGCAGGCCACTGGAAAGTATCACTCAAAATCACTCAAAAATAATTCTGAAGCCTAACACAAAGGATAGTAGAGTTTAACTAAATGTTTAATTTGTATCTAATAATGAAATAAAATTAAATTTAACACCTTACCTTGAAAAAATGTCAAGGTAACTTGATGGGCAAGAAGGCTTTGAGGTTGCTGCGTTGTTAATGCAGTGTCTGAGGGTCGTCATCATCATCATCATCATCACCTTCAGGTGCAGTTGTGGTTGCAGGATTAGGGTGAAAAATAGTTAATCCAGAAGTGGATGGCTGTGGTTCATTGTCCTCTGACTGTTTCTTGAAGTTTGTATTAAAAAGACATCCAATTTTTGCTGCTTTGTTCTTTCTCTTCTTTCAAGAAGAAGTTACTCATAAGGTACCAAATTAGATCTTATTCCATGAGCTGCTACCCTACTGCTTTCTGCACTGTAATCGTTGTCCTCTAAGAGATGCAACTGCTTATCAATTTATCTCAGGATAGAAGATAAAACAGAAGTGGAAAGCTCTCGTGGTGCTGCATCCTGGACTTCATCACCTTCTTCATCTCCAGCTTCTACTTTCCCTACAGCAACAAGTTGATGTAGATCAGCCGTAGAGAGGTCTTCACAGTGGGACTCAAGCAGCTTTTCAACATCCTCACTCTCCACTTCTTCAAATCCAGCCTTCTTTGCAAGGTCAATGCAATGTTCTTTGATTCTTGGGAGCTCCTCATGTGGAGCAAAGCCTTTAAAATCTTGAAAAAAATCTGGGAGAAGCTTTTGCCAAGCTGCATGTCAGTAGTCCTCACTGACATCACTCCAGACCTCCACCATAATGTCAATTGCATCTGTGATGCTAAGTCTCTTCCAAAATTGAAGAACACTATCTTTATCCACCTCAGTGGCTGCAAACAGCCTCTTAAATGTGCACCTTAAATAATAAGCTTTAAAAGCTGCTATTGCACTCTGGTCCATGGGTTGAAGGACAGAGATTGTGGTCGGGTTAGAAATGACATTTTGATGTTTTCAGAAAGCTCACCAATGGTGAGAAGCTGACTTGGTGCATTATCCAGGATGAAGAGAATCTTGAAATCCAAATTTGTTTTTCCTGCGATACTTTCTAAAAACATCTTCCAAACGTCAACAATAAGGTCCGAAAACATTTGCTCTGCTGCCCAAACTCTTTTGCTTGACCTAAAGTAGATGCCTAAAGTAGACTTAAAGTAACCTTTCAAGGCTCACAGGTTGGCAGAATGGTACACCACCACAGGCTTAAGCTTTAAGTTTCCACTGGCATTGGCATCCAGCAGCACAGTCATATGATCCTTTGACACCTTAAAGCCTGGAGCATGTGCTTCATTCATAGAAATGTAGGTTCTTGATGGCCAGCATTCCACATATTCAGGACAAAGCCCATGAAACAATCATGTGATATCAACATGTACTCCTCTGTGCACCAATGGGATTATGGCCAACACAAGTTCACGTTTTAGAAATAATGTTCCTCTATTCGTCAGTCACGTTACAGCCAATTTGCATTGCTGGAACACGCGCTATAGCAGAACCGACTATAATCTAATTATTAATAGAGTGTTGAATGTGAAGGGTTTTTTTTTGCCATTTAGTGAACACATGTGTGGTGGTTTTGGCCAGCAGAATAAAAAAGGCAGAGCCACAAAGTAAAAACAGTTCCTTCTTTCCACTCCATGGAGTTGGGGGTGGGATTTTTTCCAATTAATATTGGAAGCAGATGTGTCTCAACATCCGGGCCCAATATGTTTGCAACTACTGAAAAACTGTTTGGCTACAGAAGGCCAGTGGTTGACTATCTTTCGTTCACCATTAATATATTCTCTCCCCAAAATGAATGTTCACTCTCAAACAATAATTCTCTCTTTGCCCAGGGAACGGCTCGGGTGAAATCACAATTTTTAAATTATTTTTCTTCAATGCTGAAATTTTCAGTTACATTTTTCTGATTTAAGGTGAGACTATTGTCCTTTGTCTCCAAAGCACTTCACCTGCTGTTTGCAGGTTTCACTCCTTAACCAACCACCCTTGAAAAGCAATGAGCATGCTTTTATCCTGCTGAATCATATCATGTAAAATCACTCGTATCTCTCACTTTGAAGGACATTTGGTATTTTACCATGCTGAGAGAAGAGAAAAAACTTTAACATTGAATAATTGCTTACTAAAATGTTCCAGCTCACTTTTCTAAAATGGCTTGTGTACAAGAGATGCTGATTGGTTTTTGCAGTGAGTACTGCTCCAAAATATATGTTTCTTGTCTAATTGTTGCCAGAGAACTAGTTGTAATGGGGGTTTTCTTCTTCTGCCCCATTACATTTGGTGTCCTCCAAAGATTTATCTTTGGCCCCTTCTGATTTCTCATTGACACGTCACACCAGTGAAATTATCCTAAAACAGTGTTAGTTTTCAGATCTATGCTGACAACACCCAGCTCCATCTCACAATCACATCTCTCCACTCCTCTGCCAAATGATCAGACTGATCTCAAAACTGCGAGATCAAGGTGTCGGCTCTGCCTTCTGCAACTGGATCCTTATCTTTCTGCCCCACAAACTATGATCAGTGAGGATAGGTAACTGTACCTCCTCCACAATAACACTCAACACTGTAGCCCCCCCAAGGGTGGGTTCTCAGTCCCTACTGTGCTCCCTGTACACCCACAACTATGTTGTCAAATTCCAAACTAACGCCATCTACAGGTTTACTGATGACACCACTGTAGTGGGATGGATATCTAATAATGATGAGTCAGAATTACAGAAAGGAGATAGAGGATTTGGTGACATGGTGCGATGATAACAACCACTCCCTCAACATCAGCAAAACTAAAGAACTGATCATTGACTTCAAAAGAAAGGAGGATGACATGCCCCCCATCTACATCAATGGGGCAGGGTTTGAGAGGGTTGAGTGCATCAAGTTCCTAGGAGTGACAATAACTGACAACCTGTCCTGGACTTTCCACATAGATGCAACGCTCAAGAAGGCACAACAATGCCTCTTCTTCCTCAGGCGGCTCAGGAAATTTGGCATATCCATAAAGACCCTCACCATCTTTTACGGATGCAATACAGAACACATAATGGCCTGGTTTTTCCTGAATAATTCCCAATTTCCACCTTTACTATGATTTAAATAATGGACCTCTTACCTCTTCTATAGCACAAAAAATGCCCCGTAACTTTCAACTTCCATTAGACCTTGTCAGCTTAGACCATAAGACCATAAGACAAAGGGGCAAATGGCCCATCGAGTCTGCTCTGCCATTCAATCACGGCTGATATATTTCTCAAGTCCATTCTCCTGCCTTTGATCGCTTTACTAATCAAGACCCTATCTATCTCTGTCTTAAAGACACTCAATGACTTCGTCTCCACAGCCCTCTATGACAATGCGTTTTATGATTCCCCACCCTCTGACTGAAGAAATTCCTCCTCATCTCAATTCTAAAGGGTCATCCCTTCACTGAAGCTGTGACCTCAGATCTGGGTCCCTTCTACTAGTGGAAATATCTTCTCCACATCCATTCTATCCAGGCCTTTCACTGTTCTGTAAGTTCCAATGAGATTCCCGTTATCCTTCGAAACTCCATTGAGATACAGACACAGGGTCCTCTCCCGCTCCTCATATGGTAAGACATCAAGCCCCAAGATCAATTTTGTAAGCTCCTCTAGATCCTCTCCAATATCAGAATGTGCCTCCTTAGCTACGGGGCCAAAACCTGCTCACAATATTCCAAAAGTAATCTGACTGGAACCTGATACAGCTCAGCAGCACATCCCTGCTCTTGTATTCTAGGCCTCTTGAAATAAAAGAATGGATAATTTTTTTAGTTGTTGTGTATTTTGCAGTGAAAAATACAGTAAAATACAGAATAGCTTCCACTGTCCCCAAGATTCAGGCACCATTCTGAAGAGTTTAAGAATAATAAAAAAAAGCTTGAGAAGTGTCCATAATACTTCTGCCACCACCCTCCGCTACCAGTACCATCAAAGTTGCTGTTGCTCAGGTGCCATCTTTCACCACTGGCCCTAGCTTGCTAATGTTGCCTCTGCCAATGTAAAATCTGATACTGAGTCCTGTGCTTGCCCCTCTGACAGCCGCTGTCCACCAGAGTCCCACTCTGTGCTCACCAGTCACCTCCCTGCTTCTGCAGCACTACCTGTTCCTCCACCTATCTTCGTGTCATCTGCAAACTTAACAACAATGTCGTCAGTTCCTTCATCCAGATTGTTAACATATACCATGAATAATTGTAGACCCAACACAGACCTCCTGTGGAGCTCCACTAGTCACCAGCCGGCATCCTGAAAAATCCCTTTTATCCCCACTCTCTGCCTTCTGCTAAGCAGCCATTCTTCTATCCATGCCAGTACCTTGTTCCTAACACTATGGGCTCTTATCTTATTTAGCAGACTTGGGTGTGGCACCTTGTCAAATGCCTTTGGAAATCCAAATAGATCACATCCACTGGCTCTCCTCTGTCTAACTTTCTCATTAGATCCTGAAAGAATTCTAACAGATTTGTCGGGTATGACCTCTCCTTGACGAAGTCATGATGACTCTGAGATAACAAGGTGTGGAGCTGGATGAACCCAGCAGACCAATGATGCTGCGTGGCCTGCTGTGTTCATCCAGCTCCACACCTTGTTATCTTAGATTCTCCAGCATCTGCAGTTCCTATTATCTCATGATGACTCTGCCCTGTTTTACCATGCACTTACAAGTTATCTGTAATCACATCCTTAATAATCAACTCTAAAATTTTACCAGTGACTGAGATCTGTCTTCTACCTCCCTCCCTTCTTAAATAGGAGTTTATATTTGCCATTTTCCAGTTCTCTGGGATCCTCCCTGACTCTAGTGATTCCTGAAAGATCTTCACTAATACCTCCACAATCTTCTCAGTTATCTCCTTCAGAACTGTGGGGTGTAGCCCATCCTGTCTGGGTGATTTATCTACCTGTGGCTCTTTCAGCTTCCCCAGCATGTATTCCTCTGGGATATCTACTATACTCAACTCTGCCCGCTGACTGTCTTGAAGATCTGGTATGCTATTGGTGTCTTCCACAGCAAAAACTGATGCAAAGTGCCTATTCAGTTCCTCCGCCATTTCTTTGTTCCCCATTACTACCTCATTTTCCAGCTGTCCAATATCCATTCTTGCTTCTCTCTTCCCTTTTATAAATCTAAAAAAACTTGCAATGTTCTTTTATATTATTAGCTAGTCTACCCTCATATTTTTTCCTCTCCCCCTTTATTGTTTTTTTAGTTACCCTATGCTGGTTTTTAAAAGGCTGCCCAATCCTTTATCTTCCCACTAACCATCACCATATTGTATGCTTTTTCTTTCGTTTTGATGCTGCCCCTGACTTCCCTTGCCAGCCATTGTTGTCTCATCTCCCCCTTAGCATGTTTTTACTTTCTCCTGCTGTGCCTCCCGAATTGCCCCCAGAAACACCTACCATTGCTGCTCTACTGACTTCCCTGCTACACCCCCCTTCCAATTAACGCTGGCCAGCTCCTCCCTCGTGTCTTTGCAGTTGCCTTTACTCAATTGTAATATCATTACATCTGATTCCAGCTTCTTCCTCTCAAACTGTGGGGTGAATTCTATCATATTATGGCCACTGACCCCAAGGGATTCCTTCACTTTAAGCTCCTTAATCAAGACTGCCTCTATACACATCACCAAATTCAGAATTGCTTATGAATTGCTTTATCATTTGAAGGTATGGACACAATTAGACAGTAGAATGATTAAAAATTGGGGAAACACTAGACTCCAATGTTGTCTAAGTGTGTAAGAGTTTGGAACACTCTTCTTACACCACTCCACCTCCCTCCTTCACGACTTATCTCTATTGCTTCTTAAACCTACCTCTTTGGACAAGCCTTTGGTCTCTTGACTCTATATCTCTTTTTGTAGCTTTGTGTCCTAACATTGTTTATAATATAAATATTGGGATGTTTTATTATGTTGAAGGTACTATATAAATATAAGATACCATTGTTGTTTCCAGAAGTAAGATTTATAGCTCAGTTCTTTGTCATTATCTCTAACAAAGCTTACGTCATACACATTGAATGTTTTGATAGCAGCTGGATGTGTATCAAACTGTAGCACCGTTATGATTGATGTTTATCCAAGCAGCAGAGAGGAATTGATTCTTTTTGTCTGTATTATTGTCTATATTATTCATTCAATATGAGAATTTGTGTGGTTTTTTTGTTATTTAATGGACATAATTTGGATCAACAGCAATGCCAATCTTCCTGTTGCAGGACAAGGGCACGATACCAAAGAAACTGGCAAAGGCATGATGTTTCAAATTTGCTCATAAATACTTGCATATGAATATTATGAACTCATGGAATGAGTGGCATTAGCACAGCAGCATGAAATAATGTTTCCTCATGCCTCTTTTCTCTAAATGGGCAAGAGCTCAAAAATTCATCAATTAAAATTTAAAATGTTCAAACACTTATTATGAGATCAGTTAGTGCTGGATTGAGGAGACTGATCCCAGGGCAAATTCCTTTTCTGTTTATCATCAAAAACTGATAAAGCAATGAGGATACCAAAATAAATATCATCAATTTCCATGTAGCCTTTGTGCAGCTTTGTGTTGTTATGTGAATTGAAGATATATGGAGATTGGTTGCACACTGATTTTGAGCATTGCCCTAGGGTCTGGCTCCAAACCTGTCCATCTGCTGTGATATAAATCTCCCCATTCTGAAAGGACAGATGAGTTTTAAGGGAAACATGGTCTGTAAAACGACTGCTATCATAACTTGGGACTAACTGGCAATAGATTGAATGGATTACTCAGATTACAATAACTGTGGCTGGCATGGAAACTGGAAAAAATTCTCCCAGATGATATTCAGCCAATGCCACATATATCGTGCATTTTTATTCCTGCTCTGAGGCAAGGAAAGAACTGGAAGAGCCATGGAGAATTCCATTAACTGAACAGCACCAGCTGAAAAAGTGAATGGTTTTAATGTGGAAGGAACAAGACAAGGTCCTCAGGGATGTAAGAACACAAATTTCTCTTTAACTGAATGAAAAGAGTTTTTGTGAATAAGAAATAATTTTGTCCAAATGTTGGGTTTCTAATGATGTAAAAGAACAGAGAATTAACTAAACCTCCCGGGGTGAAATTATGTACCATAATCCATTCCCCTCTATATTTTTAGACTTTCGTTTTTGACAGGAAAAGGAAAGCAATACTGCAATATTGATTTGTCTGCCACTAGATAATCTGACGGCATGAAGAGTCAACCATACAGTGTGGGAAAGGGAGTCACGTGTAGGCAAGACCAGATGACAGTATGGTACTCTTATCCATACAAAAAGTTTGGTTTAGCAAGTAAGACAGATTTCACTTCCTGACTCAAAACGGAGGTATTTTAACTCTCAAATTCTGGGATACTAGTCCAGCACCATAACTCATAGGACGCAGTATTCGGCACAATCAAGACAGTCATATTTCTGGATATTTATTCCATGTAATTATTTTCTAACATAACTGATGCATGTTAGTTTACTTAATATTTTTCTATAACTGCAGGGCAAGCATAAAAATTAGCAAGTGGTTTGAAATCTGAAATCAAAACCAAAAACACTGGATATATACAAAAGTTCCTTCATCATTTGAAAAGACATAGGATAGATTCACTTTAAGGTTAAGTAAAGATGACAGAAAAGTGACAAAATAATTTTTGATTGTCCAAGTCCCTTTAGCTCGTTGACCTAATTCATGTAACATATCAAATGTATTATCTTCTCATTAAAGAATCTATCCCTTTCTGAACTGAGTCCAGTGCTGTTGCCTCAATCACTCCTATCAACAATAGAATGCGTTGGAGAAACACAGCAGGTCTGGTAACATTTACAGAGAGAGAAACAGAGTTAATGTTTTGAAATCAGTGCATCCCTACCTCACAGTTCCGTCTTCAGAAGCCCTGAAGAAGTCATATTGAACTTGAAACATTAACTTTGTTTCTCTCTCTCTCTCCTGGACCTGCTGAGCTTCTCCAGCACTTCCTGTTTTTATTTCAGATCATTGGAATCTGCAGTACTTTGCTTTTATACCCTTTTCATTAAGCCTTGCAAGTGATTATCCTTTACATGAAGAGACAGCTCTGCCTTTTGTCCCAAACCTACTGTTGGAACTTCCAGGCTCTGCCTGAAACATGGACGTGCCTTTATTTTCCAGTTGTTTATGCATCAGATGTATATCTGGTTTCTGTTTTTTTGTTCTTATCCAGTCAATTTCTTTCTACAGGTGTTGAGTTACCATTTTGAAAATATCTTTAGCAAGTGATGCAATTGAAAGTTTAAATAAATCCATAAAAAGAGCTCCTTAAAGTCATACATTAATTGCTTCAGGACTGATTAACAATTACAACATTAAAATTGTTGATGATATCTGGCTGTACAAGTGATCTTTCTTTGCCTCCGTGCTGTTGTTTTACAACTGTTACAGTTGTTAATGTAAGTAGTGGAATGTCTCTTTCAAATAAAATAACAGCTCTTTTGGGACACTAAAGGCAACATTGGCTAACTGAACGGCATTCTGGGAAGGGAGCCGAGATAGCAAGCCAAGAAGCTTGCAGAATTCGCCGTCAAATTGGGCAGGCCAGACAGACATTCAAACTATTTACCTTGATTGACTAAATTGAATGGGTGTTGATGAGACAATGCTAAAAGGTTTCAGATGGAGCTCTGGTAGAATGGTTTTTGAGATAGCCCAGCTCTTACTATCGGCTCAATCAATAGGGGGAATTACAGTATGCAATACCGCCTTTTGTAGCACTTTTTTTGGGACAGGAACTCATTCAAATGGAGTAACTGAATTATGTTAATTTTACTGCTATATCAAACTGCTGTAACTACGTAGGAGGAATCTGCATGTCAGTTACCATGCTGACATAATTTGTTTCTCCCTTTATGCATTAGTGGGATAAGGGTGTTGCTGGCCAGGCAGCATTTATTGCCCATCCCTAGTTGCCCACAGGGCAGTTCATATTCAACGACATTACTGTGGGTCTGAAGTCACATGTAAGCCAGACTGGTTAGCATTAGTAAACCAGATGGGTTTTTCTGACAATCGATTCATAGTCATCATTAGATTCTTAATTCCAGATATTTTATTGATTGCAAATTCCACTATTTTCCATGGCTGGATTCGAACCTGGATTAACAATCCAGCAATAATGCCGCTCGGCAATCACCTTCCCATGTATACCATGGTAAGCCACTGTACTTGGGGATGACCCGGAGAACTGTATTTAAAGGGGCCACTCGAATCCGAGAGGCCTGACACTATGGAGATAACGTTAGCACAAGAACCTTGGGAGTGATAAGAACAGCCTCAGCTTCAGGTCAGCCAGCTGTAACTGAGATAGTATAAACTTCTTTACCATCGTGTGCTTCCAAATCAGGTTTTAAACCAGTGTGAGAAAAGAAAACATTTAAGAACTGCAAGCTTACATAGGGAATTAGAGGGAAAGATGGGTTTCATAGAACTGCATAATAATATCTCCTGTGTTTCAATGATAACAAAACCATGTCTCATGATAAAGTACGTCTAGTTATTAATATAAAATGAGTCCCAGTAAGTTAGCAAGTAAATCAGGTGCACATGGAAACGACACTTAGATAGTCATTCCAAACTGGTAAACGTTCTTATTCCAAAGTTAACATCTGAAGACCAGTCAAAGAGTTACAACTTGGCAATGGATATATCAATCATTCTTCTTTAGCTAATATTCATTTATTCATGTTGCAGCTGTACAGGACATTGGTTCAGCCACTTTGGGAATACTGCGTGCACTTCTGGTCTCTCTGCTGTAGGAAGGAAGTTGTGAAACGAGAAAGGGTTCAGAAAAGATTTAGGAGAATGTTGCCAGGGTTTGAGCTCTAGGTAGAGGCTGAATAGGCTGGGGCTATTTTCCCTGGAGCGTCGGATGCCGAGGGGTAACCTTATCAAGATTTATAAACTCATGAGCGAATGAAGAGGGTAAATAGACAAGGTCTTTTCCAAGAAGTGGGGGAGTTCAAAACTAGAGGGCATAGGTTTAAGGTGAGAGGGGAAAGATATAAAAGGGGCATAAGGGGCAACTTTTTCATTCATAGAGTGGGGCTTATATGGAATGAGCTGCCAGAGAAAGTGGTGGAGGCTGGTGCAATTACAACATTTACAAGGCATCTGGATGGGTGCACGAATAGGAAGGGTTGAGAGGGATATGGGCCAAATGCAGGCAAATGGGACTAGACTTATCTAGGATATCTGGCCTGTATGGATGAGTTAGACCAAAGGATCTGTTTCTATGCTGTATATCTTTATGACTCTGTGATTCTATTTGTATATTTATAGTTTTGGCACTGGCAAAGTTAATTGGAAGAGCTGACCTTCAGCAAAAATTGCAAATATTTTCAAGACAGTGTTTGGGTAGATACATCAAATGCTAGCTTTGATGTGGAGGTGCCAGCATTGGACTGGGGTAGAAAAAGTCAAACATCACGAGACACCTAGTTATAGTCCAACAAACTTATTTGAAATCACACAAGCTTTCAGAGTACAGCCCCTTCATCAGCTGCAGTGAGAAAGCAGAGCATACAAACCCAGAGTTTGTACGCAGACAGATCAAGGGCAGAGAGATCAAAAGATCATACAACTGGTGTGAGGGGAGTGTCAGATGATAAATCCCTGCAGTTGAGCGAGAGTGTTACATGGTGAGTAAGGTGTTAACAGCTGAATAACCAGTGAAGGGATGACCTATAATCTGATTAAATGAGGTAGAGAACAATTACAACAAATTAAAAATAAGGTGGTGCTGAAGATGAACCAAATGGCTGGAGTCGTATGTGAATTCAAAACCATACAACCTAATTAAGGCAGAGAGACCATAACAATTTGTCAAGGTGATGGTGTCAAAACAGGACAGTAAGGAAGATTTTACAGATACAGAAGTGTTTTGGGGTCACCTGTAGTGTGACATGAACTGGTGATCACAGTTGAGGCTGTCTTCATGGGTGTGGAACTTGGCTGTCAGTATCTGCTCAGCGATTTCCCGTTGCTGTGTATCTCAAAGTCTGTTTTGGAGAATGCTTCCCAAAGATCAGATGCTTTCAATTTCAAAATGTAGCAGATATGATGCGGATCTTCTGTTTGTACTCGCACAGAAACCAGTAAATTACATTGATATCAAACACAATGGGGACCATTTTAATCCTGTGGTAGGAAACCAGTGGAAGACTTGGAGACAAGTGGGTTGACATTACTAACAATCTGGATCAGCTAGTGCATGGTCCACCCTGGTTTTTGGGTCACTCTCCTTGATCAGTTTAAATGAACTGACAAAGCTGTGTACTTCTTGCAAGCAGCTCACTAATTAGGATATTGGAAATTGAGTCTTGTTGTACATCTTTACGGGCTTGCTGAGAGGACATTTTCTGTTTTTGATGACCAAAATTAGGAAACAACTTTGACTCACTACAGAATGATGTTTGGATCCAATAGGTTTTCAGATATAGTCATTGAGATATCGGTGGATTAAGTTCCTCTTTCTCATAGGTTGGCATTCAAACAGGAGGACAAAACAAGCACAGGAAGGATTCTACCACACTGTAGATACAACAGAATGGAACAAGCTGCCACTGACATTGTATTAGGGTACAATTTCGCCAGCATCAGAAATGGAGAGAATGGAGGCCTAATGAACATGCTGGGACTTTTGAAGAGTTAGCAGAGAAAGGCATTGTGGGGTCAGGGGGATTTTTCAATCTGTGCAAACCCCAGAGTCTTATCCTTTCACTCCTCGATGTCCATGGAGAAATTGATGAATGAATTTGCTCTAGCATCCAAGGCATCACACTCTTGTTTCATATAAAGCTGTTTCATACATACACTAACTGAAAAATCCAGGGCTCTTGTGACACAGTAATATGCCCCTAAATCTGAGCTATAACCTTTGTGTTCAAATCCCACTTGCTCCAGAAGTTGTGTAATAACATCTCTGAAAAGACTGATTAGAAATCATATACACTGAGTCTTGTGGCACAGTGGTAGTGCCCTGCCTCTGAACCAGGAAGCCTGAGTTCACATGTTCCAGAGGTTGAGTAATAATATTTCTGAACAGGTAGATATGAAAATATCTGCTACACTAATTGGCATCCATTGTGATGGTCTGGAAAAATCCAGTGACTAAAACATTCAGTGCCATTGAGACCCTGCAATGTCTCTGAGGTGTGGTAATTGGCTGTGGGACTTATTACTGGATGGGACACTCTGTCAATCTCTCTTAAGAAAAACAAAACCTCCCTACACACTGCTCCCTTGATGTCTGGAAATATGTTTATGCGAGCCTATAAATACTTTGAGGAAAATTTCTCTGAGAAAATCTCTCGCTTTGTTTTTTCTCTGTCAGTAGCTGTGTTCATTTCTTCCTCATGTTTCTTTGCATTTTCTCCCCAAGAAAGGAATACCAAAAATGACCATCATCAAAGAACAGCTGCAGTGAAGGCAAACCCATAAAACCTCAGAACTTTTAATCATGAAGGTCATTATGCCCAAATCCTTTAAAGATTTTTTTAAAAAGCAAGCTACTGCAAAAAAAAACACATTTTGTAGGTTTAAGCAATGAACCCTCTAAAAAAAAACCTCACTATTCGTAATGCTTTCAATAATAGAGTGTGTAGGGATTGGAACCAGGGTCAGGTCGATCTCATTGACAGTGAGATTCTCAATTGGGATTGTTAATCTGGGCCAAACAGAGAGCCCTGGTTGAAAGATATAAACAGGAGATTCAAAAGGTCTCCGCAGTTTAAGGACTTGCTCTGAGCTGGCTGGTCAGAGCCCACGTACTGTGCACAAGTAATTAAAGGGTGACTTGATGACAGGACACTGGCCTCTGTACAGTTATTTCAGGATGGGAAGTGAAAGCAGCATTAATCAAATAGTAAGTTTAGTGTTGTAATGACATCACTTAACCAAATTTATATTCATGAGGCTCTTTACTGCAGCATACAGGAGATGCCGTCTCTGAATTTGAAAACCAGGCCAGTTGTAAAAGGAGCACTAATTGGGTAAATGAAGTCATACCATTTTGTGATCATCATGATTTTATTGCAGACAAGGGGCAAAAAGGAAATTAAGATCTCACCTATGTGCAACCAGTACAAATATAAATAATGAAATAAAAGGAAATATTTTTCCATGTTACTGTACTATTTTCACAGCACATACTTTGTGAAATGTACAGTACAGCAACTCACTGAATCCTCCATCATATGGAAGGACAAGGACAACAGGTCCATTGGAACACCACCTACCTGCAAGTTTACCACGACCCCTCCTCCAAGTCACATCCTATCCTGACTTGGAGTTATATCATTATTTCTTCACTATCACAGAAACAAACTCCCTAATTCTCTCCCTACTGTGGGTGTCCAGGACTTCACTGATTCAGAGATGTTTCTCCACGATAGTTAGTGATAGGCAACAGACATTGGCCTCACCAGAACCAACCAGTTCCCATGATAGAATGTAAAAAAACTGAACTTATCAACTTGTTTCGAGTTTTAACTTCATTATAGTTAAAGCAGTTTATCGACTTTGTATTCCATTTTGTCCAACAATACAATATTAATCTTTCACCAATCTGTCATTGTCAGCAGATCACATATGACCAAAAGTTCGACCAGTTATTAATTGTATTTCTTCATGAGTGTGTATAAAAATCATGATACTTGTACAGCTATCCCATTAAACCTTCATTTAAAAGTTATCCTGGTAAATTCAATTTAATGCTTGAACATGGAGTTTAACAGATTTTCTTTTGAAACAGGTTCAATTTTTCCACATGGAGTGACCACCTGGTTTTAATCTTTGTGGCCTATCACTTTAATTCTCCATCAGTGAGAGACAAATTTGATATAGAGAAGCATGCTGTCACACTCAATTTGTACAACATGTAGGATTTATCTGAATGACAAAGATGGTCTGTTGATTTGTAGACATCAGATTTAGGAAAATCACATTTTACTTTTGGAATAGCTACCGGGTGGAAATCACATCAGGACTGATTGCTGGCCTGAGGTAAACACCACACATGGCTGTTCCCCAGCCAGGAAGTCAAAGGTTGGCCTAAAACCAGGCCTTGAGCCTCTTGAGGGAAGGCAGAGAAGTTGTTGGAGTCTGTTGTTCCTTCACAGGCCCCTTGCCCATTTTAAAAGGATACATTCCAGGCTGCTTACCACATTGGCTGCATCTTGAAGCTAGGACCCTAGAGGAGGATGGAGGGTGTGAGGAACATCTGCTGGTTTCAACCTAACATTTAAAATTAAATGCTTTAAAGAAATCTTTCACTGGTGGATGCTTCTTCGACATCAGTAGCTGCTAAAGAGTCCAGCTACAACTACTACTAGTGAAATGTCCAATTTCCCAGAAGGGATGTGAAACACAGCCCTTCCACACTGTAGGAACGTTAAGCTAAATGGAAACTTGTTGGTTATGGCCCGACCCACTGGCCAGAAAGTCAAGGAGATCAGGATGGTCAGGGCTGGAATTCCCATGGCCAGAAAGTCAAGGGGATCAGGATGGGCAGAGCTGGATTTCCGATGGTCAAAAAGCCAGAGGATCAGAATGGGCAGGGCTAGATCACTCCTGTGGCCATTTTTGGAAGACCTGATAGGATCGAATGTAAAACAGGCAACTAACTGCCTGTTTTCAGGGCTTCAATGTCTTTAAGGTCAAACATCCCCTTGACAAATATCACTTGGCAATTGTAGGAGGGACAGGAAGAAGGGGCAGAAGCAGGAGACGGAAGGGAGTGGGCCATCCAATGACCACCAATTGCCTGACCAGGACAGCTCCAATCACTCATGTAGGGAGGGTGCACTGGAATGCTGTGGGCCCAGGATAGGCTGACAGTGTTTCCAGTCCAGTGCACCCTCCCTACATGACAGGATGGCCTTTCATTCTGGTAGAATACAAAAGACAGGAGAAGAAGGCCATCAATAGGCCATCCTCCACATTCCACTCCATTCACTCAATCGGGGGAACCTGGAAGGTGATGGGCCCTTCCCATCCCAATCCCAGGCATGTCCATTTGTACTCTACCCTGTCTCTCAGTCCACTTCTGTGAGGGAGTAAGTAAATTATAACCACTGTATATGAATGTATTTGTAATTTTTAAAGGTCTCTTTTAGGATTTCCTTCAGCATTCTGTTTTCTTTTAAAGAGAAAAGAGACCTGACCTGTTCATATTCTCTTGATATCAAGACTGACTAAGCCAGCATTTATTGCCCATCCATAATTGCCCAGACAGCAGTTAGGAGGCAACCACATTGCTGTGGGTCTGGAGTCACATATGTTCTGGACCAGGTAAGGATAGCAGTTTCCTTCCCTAAAGGACATTAGTGAGCCAGATGTTTTTTCCTGACAATCGACAGTGGATTTATGGTCATCATTAGATTCTTAATTCCAGAGGGGTGGCATGGTGGCTCAGTGGTTAGCACTACTGCCTCACAGCACCAGGGACCTGAGTTCAATTCCACCCATCAGGCAACTGTCTGTGTGGAGTTTGCATATTCTCCCCACATCTGTGTGGGTTTCCTCTGGGTGTTCTGGTTTCCTCCCACAGTCCAAAGATGTGCAGGTTAGGTGGATTGGCCATGCTAACTTGCCTGTAGTGTTATAGGGGGATGGGTCTGGGTGGGATGCTCTGAGGGTCAGTGTGGACTTGTTGAGCCAAAGGCCCTGTTTCCTCACTGTCAGGATTCCATGATCTATATTTATTGAATTCAAATTCCACCATCTGCTGTAGTCAGATTCAAACCTGGATCCCCAAGATATTGCCTGCGTTTCTGGTTTAACAGTCCAGTGATAATTCCACTAGGCCATTGCCTA
The DNA here is from genome assembly GCA_024137785.1 of Ginglymostoma cirratum. Classification (NCBI taxonomy): domain Eukaryota; kingdom Metazoa; phylum Chordata; class Chondrichthyes; order Orectolobiformes; family Ginglymostomatidae; genus Ginglymostoma; species Ginglymostoma cirratum. The sequence goes on along the minus strand of JAHRHZ010000112.1, from coordinate 42,164,417 downwards.
CCCCATAGGCAATTCTTTATCATCCCTCCCTCCACACTGTCTCCACAACTTCCATATCCTTTTCATAAAATGGAAGGTAATATTGTACATAGTACTCTGATTGTGAATTAATCAAAGTCAGAACGGTTTAGTAACAATTCTGAAATGCTAGTTTGGTACTCACAAGTTTGAGTTTGCAAGAAGCACATTTAAGAAATTGAAAATTATTCATTAAAAAATCCAAACTGTACAATGGACGCCAGTTTGAGATCATCAGCTGGGCAGGCACTATGATGTATTCGCATGTGCTAGAAGCTCCGTGTATAAATACACAGGATCTGTTTCACATACACAAAAGGAATTTGTCCATTCACCGCAACTTTTCCAAATAAAAAATGCAGTCATGAGACCGTTAAACTCTGCTGCATACTCATACCAATGTTCTGACCAATCAGAATCTATGTGTCCCGTCTGAGAATCAAGATTGACAGTTAATTGTTCTTGCTGTGGCTCCATGGCAATGACAGCTCAACCAATCAGCACCCTCTTCTCATTTCTGTCTAAAATAGTGTCTCTTTTCTCCCCCCAAGTCTATTTCTCAAGCCCTAGTTCTGGTGAGTACAAGGTGAAAAGATTCAAGCTTTCAACTTCATTTAGTGAAGCTGTTTTTGCATCAGCGCAGCCCTCACCAATGAGGGCTAAGATGTTCTCCTCATAGAGAGGGATGAGCTGAATGCTGGAAACCCCACCACAAAGGTCATTTTCTCTTTGATGCAAACCTTTACTTTAAGGCTTTCAGCCATCTGAACCATTCTTCAATCAATGCATATCTCTCATGTCCGGATGGCACCTTATTAAAATATTGCTCTATTTGTCAGCAGATCTAAACAGATTGTTGTGTGAATTTCCCCAGAGCAGTCAGATCTAAACATTTCTTCAAACATGAAAGTAATTTTGCATTCGGTCACTTAGGTTGCCTGTAAGTAATTAATAAATGTGACTTGTGCAGTTTAGTTTTAACCTGTAAAATCTAGTCTTCCTGATAATATAACACTGACCGCACCTGGCCAAGTGCACTCCGATCTACTATAGTAGGATTAACTTAGAACAGTGTTGTGGTGTGAGATGAGGTTGGATGTGTCTGTTGATAACAAAATGTAAATGGTATGTTTTTGTGCATGCAGGAATATGTGTGGCAATCCTAACCACCACTGCTACCAGTTGGTTCTGAGATTCCTGACTATCGTTAAATGCCTGAATGTGCCAATTTCACAGTGCTGCTCCAGTGGGATATAGAAATTGATGGCACTCTGACCAGTAAATTTGTCAGAATTTGCAGATCTTTCATGTTAACTTTGATGAAGGCAAAGCTCAAAGACAAGGGCAGAAAAAAACTAAAGAACATGGACGTTTGTTTTTGATTCACAGGCAGTTGTTTGATAGGCAGATCTAAAGTGGAATTTCTAGAATTTATGTACACTTTAAGTACTAAAGCAGTAACATTTAAGGTTAATTTGCTCACCCATTGGGGGCCACGAGCTGAAGGGGCATGTCAGACTTTGGATTCAGCCCAAACACAACATAATGGCCTTAAGCAATTTGTACTGGACCATTTTTTGGTTTATTTGGAAAAATATAGGTCACATTGAACAACAAAAAAATCTTGACAAGAAAGGTCCCATTATTCGCATATAATTTCATTCAGTGTGTTCTGCTACTGGTTTTCCAATGCCATGTTGATTAGAAGACGAATATATATCTAGCACCTGCAGTTAGAAACTCCTGACACTCTGTATTATCCTTTCACTGTGGTTAGAAGTACATTAATTTAATTAATGCCAATTGACCAGTGCAAATTGAAGAAATTGGTTTGTTTTGTTCTTTTGAGAGCACATTTACTTTCCTCCATGGTTCCTGAAACATTGCCAACAAGGTTTTTGCTGTTTTGTTTTCATAGGGACATACAAAGGAATTAAGGAACTGAAGAACAGGGGACCCTGGGAGAACACTCCACACATCCTCCTGATTTCAGCACATTATCCTTTCTCTGTTTGCTGCAAGCTAGGCAATTCCCTGTGAAAACCAACAGAATGTCTCAAAATTTCTTTGAATTCTGAGTCAAGTTAGTTTTTCTTAGCAGTTTGTTGTGTTTAGTTTTGGTGTATACCTTCTGGAAGTTAATATAAATTCCAAAGACTTTTCCTTACATACTACTTGTGTTTATTCTTCCCAATTTCAACAAAGCTGTTGAACAACACATAGGGTGGAATCTTCCAGAACATGAATGACCTAGAACATAGAACGTAGAACAGTACAACACAACACAGGCCCTTCGGCCCACAATGTTGTGCCAACATATTATACTACAAAGATCAATCTAGCCTGCATACCCACATTTTACTATCCTCCATGTGCCTATCCAAGGGTTGCTTAAAAGTCTCTAAAGAATCTGACAAAGTATCCTGTGGTGCGAAATTTGGAAGAATTGTGAGAGAATTCAAATGAACATTGGCAGAAACAAATTGCATTTTCTGACAGAGTTATGGACTTCAAGATGATATTGTCATTAGTGAAATGAGGGACGCTTATTAATAGAGATTATCACTGAAATACCTGCACAGAGGCAAGTGTCCCATCACCAAGTCACCCTTTATTTACATGTGCACAGTACATTAGCTGTGGCCAGCCAGCTCGGAGTCAGTCACTGGAGTGAGGAGATTCTGAATCGCTGTTGTAGAGATAATAGGAACTGCAGATGCTGGACAATCCGAGATAACAAGGTGTAGGGCTAGATGAACCCAGCAGGCCAAGCAGCATCATAGGAGCAAGAAAGCTTGACGTTTCGGGCCTATTTTCTGATGAAGGGTCTAGGCCCGAAACGTCAAGCTTTCCTGCTCCTATGATGCTGCTTGGCCTTCTGTGTTCATCCAGCTCTACACCTTGTTATTCTGAATCACTGTTTATATTGGTCAGCGCAAGCACCCTGACTGGCCCAGGTAAACACTCCAATCATGGATCTCACAGTCAATAAGATCCACCTGGCTTCAATCACTCATTATCAATTTCATTTTTTTATTTTTTTCATTTTTTTTCCCCAATGCCGGTGGGCTGAGGCTTCCTTTCCTCAGCTAGCAGCAGACATGTAGCATTGAAGCTCTCACCAGCTTGAGCTCTGACTCTCATCTAGAAAACGTACCTACCAGATTGTAGTATCTGAGCTGGTGAGGGAAACAGCCGGGTCAGTGCTTCCTCTGAAGCATCTATCCTGCGTTTCTCAGAGGTGGAGGAGGGCAGGTCATGTCAGATAATGAATACATGTTAGTGCTTGTAGAAGACAAAATAGAGATGTCACACGCAAGAGTTGGAGGTTGTGGCATGTTCACATTAATTGCACAGTATGGACAAAGACAGAGTAGCCTCACAGTGAACAATACCTCTAATTTGATTGTGGGCATGTGAAGGCTTTGGCATCTGATAAGGAGCTAACCTTTTCTTCACTGGCTAACACCAGACCCTCCCCTTGTAGGGACTGAAGAGATGAATATGCAGTACCCTACCACCTGCCTATGCCCTTTCTGCCATGTTATAGGCCATTTTCTCCTGGAATGACAGAAGGGGAGAGATGAGTGAGCTGGAAGTGTTAGTGTTATTGCAGATAGAGGAAAGGTGGTGAAACTTCCCAAGTGAGCAAGTAGACAGTGTTGATGACATGAAGCATCAGTAGAATGGGAAGAGGTGTGTTTGAGAGGCATGAGTGAGTGAGGAAAGGTGTTGTATGCAGTAGTAAGAGTGGCAGAGTATCAACTTTTGTTGGAGCTTGGTGCAGTCGCAGAGATAGCGTGCATGTGAGGTAGCAGAGAACAGGTGATGGCACTTATCCTGGCAGAGCAGAGATCATTCACTTTTTTCCTGGCCATGGAGACCATAGTGAGCTCAGTGGCAAGAACTGGGTGGTTTTGGCTGGTGGTATGACCTCCTCTGGCAGTCTTCTGGGAAAAAGGACTGTACTCCTCTGTACCATCCATCCACTGGCTTCTCCAGGTCCATGTCCCCAAAGCAAGACACCAATTTCCTTTTCTCTGCCATGTAGGGGGCAAATGTCTACAAACATGCAGAACAGTTTGATACTGCCAGTGTTCAACTGAGTGTGAAGTGGCCTCCAGTCTGAGATGCATCCAAGCAGAGGAGTGTCCTAAGGGTCTTGCTGGTTGTTCATGAGGGAAGTCTGGGACGACGTGGAAAAATGCTATAATATTTATCCCTTAGCATCTACAAACTGATACTATTTCTCTGGGATCAGTTCACATTCAGAAAATACTCAACCTCTATATCAGCAATAACAAATTCTCGTTACTTCCCTACTAATACCTGAGTGATGGCCTGTAATATCCTAAAGTATCCCTCTCAACATTCTTAAGGAATGAATGACTGGCTATTTTATACTCTTAGCACCAAATCCTAGAAAATCACAACTAATGCAAAGAATTGAACTACTTCTGTGATAGATGCTGCTGGATCTTGAAGATTTGCACTTGTTTTATAACAATTTCTTTATTACACGTATTAAATTATATTAAGTTTCATGCGTTATGTATTTTAAGTTCCTCTCTTTGGCTTATTAGTAGTTTTGTCTGTATCTCCGGCATTTAACTCTTAACTTTTAATATGAAGGCTGGTACAGAGAAACTAGTTATTAAATCTGTCATGTTCTAATTTTCAATTGTAATATATGTTCAGAGGCTTTAATTGCAAATAGGTTGTTAATAATGTGCTAGAAGCTTTAAAATAAATGACTTTCACTGATATCACGTTACCATATGCTGAATTTTCATTTCTGCGACGGGTAGTGAGAGTTGGGAAATTTATCAGCTTGGGATACAGTCACCACAAAGATGAGATTTCCATTGCGGGAAAGCACCCTTGCTCTGAAGTCAGGCAACAAAGTGCATTTCAGCGTCTGTGGCTGAAAGCCCAGATATCCATTAGACTTTGGAAACAGCCTAGCCACTGAGAAAGCTTTGTTTGATTGACTGCATGGGCTCTCTGTTTACTTCTGTTAATTGCACAACATTTACTTACACAAAAGGTAACCCAAACTTGACATTCTGCAGTTGACGTTTTAAAGGGTCTTGATTATTTTCATGGCATTTGTATTGGCCTGTAGGAATAACAGTTTTTAAGTTACCATTTTTTTTTCAAACCTTATTTTAGATATTCTATTGTCATTATAGGAATCATTGCCTCCAAATAGTGTGTGGTGGCTGAATCAACATTGATGTCTCCTAACTTGACATGGGAGGAATAAAATGCTATTAGAAATGGCTGGTGGGTGAAGTAGCTGGACACAGGGTTATAAAGGACCATGGGAGGGGTGAATGGACACAGGGATTAGCATGGGTGTCATGGGTAGGACCTTTTGAACTTACTTTTCTGACTATGATTATTGATATCTTGAGATACCATGAACCAAAATCCTTTGAAAAGGTGCCTTGACCTCAGTGAAAAATCACAGAGGCAGGACGTGCTGTCTCCATAATGGTGCTAGTCAGTTCAGTGCATGGTGTGGCCTTGTGACCTGATTCATCATGGAACTATTACGAGACCTGGTGAAAATTGTAAATCTTTGGAATGAGGTGGGGAATCCCAGAATCACAGAATTTTTATGGTACAGAAGGAGGCCATTCGGCCCATCAAGTCTGCACCAGCTCAATTATTAAATACCAAATTTCTGCTTTATCCCCAAATCCCATTACTATCCAAAAAAATCCAATGTCCTCTTGCAAGCCTCAATTGAACTTGCTTCCACCGCATTTCCGGGCAGTGCATTCTACACCCTTAGTACTCAGTGAGGGAAAACGTTTTTTGCCCCTGTCACCCTTGCTTTGTTTGCAAATCACTTCAAATCTATGCCCTCTCATTCTTGCTTCCTTTATAATTGGAAACAGCTACATCTGATCTATTTTGCCCAGCCCATTTGTGATTTTGAAATCTTCAAACAGATTATCTCTCAGTCTTAAGAGATAACAAGGTGTGGAGCTGGATGAACACAGCGGGCCAAGCAGCATCATAGGAGCAGGAAAGCTTGACGTTTCAGGCCTTTCAGTCTTCTTCGCTCCAGGGAGAGCAGGCTTCAATGTATCCTCATTGCTGAAGTGCCTTGTAACTGCAACCATTCTTGTAAATCACTTCTGCACTTTCTCAAATGCATTCACATCTTTCCTAAAATGTGATACCTACAACTGTATACAATACTCCAGCTGCGGTCTAATAAATGTCTTATTCAACATCTCCTCCTTGCTCTTGTACTCTCATGCTCCCATTAATAAAATCGAGAACACTGTAAGTTTTATTTAATTGCAATTTCTACCCTTACTTCCTTCAAAATCCTTGGATGGGCCTCATCCAGCACCAGTGCCTTGTTAACGTTAAGTGCTTACACCTTTTCCAAGGCTTCTTCCTTCCTAATTTTGATCCCTTCTCGTGGCAGAGTCTTTTCCTCTGTCATCACGGCCTGGGCAGCATCCCCTGCTTTTGTAAAAAATTGAATCCCAGCCACCATTTTCAGTCCTCCATGGAATCTCCTAACTCCATAAACATTCAGCCTCTTGTCTGTGAGGTTTTTTTCTAAGTGCTTCTCATACAACAAATCACTGTGAAATACTACGATTGTTGTTATGCAGTTAAAAGCAGTAACCATTTTTGACACAGCAAGATCCCATCAGTCATGGTTGATTAGTTGATTTACTTATTGTATTATTGATTATAAAATGGATGTTGGCAAGGATAAATATTAACACATTGATTAGAGCCATTGAATAATCAAAGTCACTTGAACCCATGGATTTGACTTCTGTTTAACATTTTTTCTTCCTTTACTCATTCATGGGATAAGGGTTTCACTGGCTAGGTAGCATTTAATGCCCATCCCTAATTGCCCAGAGGATAATTAGGAGTCAACCACATTGCTGTAGGTCTGGAGTCACATGTCGGCCAGACCAGGCAAGGATGGCAGTTTCCTTCCCCAAAGGGCATTAGTGAACCAGAGATAACAAGGCGTGGGGCTGGATGAACACAGCAGGCCAAGCAGCAACATAGGAGCAGGAAAACTTGACATTTCGGGCCTAGACCCTTCATCAGAAAATTAGTGAACCAGTTGGGTTTTTCCTGACAATCGACAATGGATTCATGGTAATCATTAGACTATTAATTCCGGATTTTTTTAATTCTTGAATTCAAATTCCACCATCTGCCATGGTGGGATTCACACTCCTGTCCACAGAACATGATCTGGGTCTCTGGATTAACATGCCAGTGATAATACTGCTAGGCCATCACCTCCCTCTAAGACCTAGCTTATTGCTGACATGCATTTCTGCTGAAGTGACCTGTTTCTTTGAGGATTTTTCACAGGATAATAGCCTAAAAAAAAGCACTACAAGGTCAAACAGAATTGATTTAACATTGAAAACTTCCCTCAGTGCTTGGTATCTGTTACCTAACAAGAAATAAAAAAATAGTTTATTTTCAAAAGGCTGAAAAATATTAAGGAATTACTGGGCTAATTCCTTCTATCTTGTATATGCCTTTAATGGTTCTGAAGGATTAATATTGTAGACTTCATTAAACTTCACCCAGTCAGACTATATCGGAAGGACTTGGGTAGAAAAAGGCAGAAAATCTTTAGATCTTGCAGGGTTAAGTTCCAACAGTCTTAATAACAATGTTTAACTTAATAATGCGACAGACATTTTTTACATTGAGCATCACTGTTTACTTTCCTAAGCCATTGTGAAATCAATTCAGCCCTTAGACACAGTCCAAGAACGAGGATGTAAATTATGCCACCCACAAGCTGTTAGTCCTGATAGCGAGTCACCGGACTCGAAACATTAACTCTGCTTTCTCTCCACAGATGCTGCCAGACCTCCTGAGCTTCTCCAGCAATTTTTGTTTTCAGTTTCTTGAGCAAGTAGCGATCAGCGTGGCACGCGTACAAAACAATACAATTTTTGAAACTCTGCTGCGTTGTGAATCATTTGTGATCAGGTGAATATCAAATATGATGCAACTTTCTTAATACTTCAACAAAAATTGATTTGCAGATTATGGCAAATTTGAAATTAGAATTTTATTGAATCGCTTATTATTTTACTTGCAAAATATATTTTACAGACTCCATTTTAACTTACTTGAGATTTAAAAGTTTTCATACTGTCAACATTATCCCAAATTAGACGAATGAAAGAGAAGAAAAATTTTTAGATGCCACACTTCTCAGATATATTCACATTTTGATTTGAACTAGGCAGCTTTAACAACAGTTATACAGAGCTATATAGTTTGGTCAGAGTCACCTCTTCAGCTCAAGCTTGCCATTCTAATGTTAGCTTTGCAGGCAAGCCACTTGTGATTTTTCAATAAACTTGTTTTTTTAAATCCTTTCGATCATTTTAAGACCATAGTTATTCATATTGATTCTTTCATGTAGTAAGGTCATGCTGTTTCAATAATGTCATGCTCCCTGACTTTAATCTATGCATATATTCATTTCACATAAATCTGGGTAATCTGAATTTTAGGTCAGGCTGCATAAACTGCAAACTAAATAGTCCAGAACTTCCTCCTGCTGCTTTGTCCCTGCCATGACCTTGTGCTAAATCCTAAAGGTAGGGCCATTCCCATAATATGAGTGGAATTCATCCCACACAGAAAGGTAGGAACACATCAGAGTCTGCGTGAAGATTGACTGCTTTATTTTTGACTTTACTGCTGATCCCTCACTTGTGGTTCCATAATAAAAAAACATTAAGATCAAAAGAACACAGCTACAGGAGCTGATCCATCAGCTCATTGAACATCTTGTACCATTCAGTTAGTATGTATCTCAACTTCACTTTGTTTCATAACTCTCAATTCCGTTGTACAACAAAAACATTTCAGTCCCAGACATTTTGGGAAAATCAATTCTAGATTTCCATTAGCTTTCATATAAAAAATATGCCTAGCACTAATTTTAAGATTGTGTCCTGCTATACTGGATACCCCCATCAGAGAAAATTGTTTCTCTGGGTCTACTTATGAAATCTATTATTTTAGATGCATCAATTTGACCACCTTTTACTCTTATAAATGTATGAGGATAAGGCATACACTTCACACATTATCCTTACATTTGGACACTTTAATCCCTTTATCATTCCAGGAATCTCTGCTGATCCTGGAAGCAATACACAATTTCCCAAGGTTTGATGCCAAAAACTGAATACCTCAGCGGAAGGGGTCTACCAAAGCTCTGTATACAACATCATCATTTCCTCACTTTGGTATTCCAACTCCGTTGAGGATCATTATTTTTCAACTTCTGATTTGTGAGTCACATGTAATCTCAAATATCATTTTCTTTTCTTTATTCACAGGATGTGGCATCTCTGCCTGGGCTAACACTTAATTCTAACCGGGTTGCCCTTGAGAAAGTGGTGGTGAGCTGCTTTCTTGAATTGCAGTCAAAAATCACATGGCACCAGGTTATAGTCCAACAGGTTTATTTGAAAACAAAAGCTTTTGGAGTCTCGCTCCTTCTTTGGTGTTAGTGAAAGAGGTAATATCAAACACAGGTTTTGAAAGCAAAAGATCAAAGTGTCATAGAACTATGTGAAAGTGTTGAACAAACCTAAGATGGCTGTTAAATCTTTGATCGGTTAGAAAGGATTAATATGCAAATTCCCAAATTTCTTTCAAGTCACTGCCTCGAGATAACTAAAGGTTTTATAAGTTCTCTCACTCTACCAGAGGTGACATCCCAGGTCAGACAAAGCATTTTAGATATGAGGTCTTATTTAGAAAATGTCTGTGTATCAGCTTGGAGTCACTACAGTCCATGTAATGTAGGTAAACGTTAGGGAGGAAATTATAAGATTTTGGCCCAGCCACACGGAGGAATGGCGATATATTTCTAAGTCAGGATGGTGAGTGGCTTTGAGGAGATCTTGCAGGGGGTGGTGTTCCCATTGTCCTACTAGATGGAAGTGGGTCTGGGTTTGGAAGGTGCTGTCTAAGAGTCTTTGGTTAACCTCTGAAGTGCATCTTGGAGATAGTACACACTGCTGCTACTGAGCGTCGGTGGTGGAGACTATGGATTCTTGTGGATGTAGTGCCAATTAAGTTGGCTGCTTTGTGCTGGGTGGTGTCAAGCCTCTTGCGTACAGTCATAGAGCCATTCAGCATGGAAACAGACATTTTGCTCCAACTAGTCTGCGCCGACCATGTCGCCAAACTAAACTAGCCTCACCTGCCTGTGTTTGGCCCATATCCATCCAAATCTTTCCTATTCATATACTTATCCAAATGTTTTTTATATGTTGTAACTATACTTGATTCTACCATGTCTTCGGGTAGTTCATTCCAAACACTATCCACTCTCTGTGTAAAAAAGTTGCCCCTCAAGTACTTTTGAATCTTTCTCCTCTCACCTTAGAAATATGCCTCCTAGTTTTGAACTTCCCACAGCTTAGGGAAAAGACCTTTGCTATTCACCTTATCTATGCCCCTCATGATTTTATAAACCTCTATAAGGTCACCCCTCAACCTCCTACACACCAATGAAAAAAGTCGCAGCCTATCCAGCCAATTTTTATAACTCAAACCCCCTCCATATCCAGGAACATCTTGGTAAACCTTTTCTGAACCCCGTCCAGTTTAATAATATCCTTCCTGAACAGGATGACCAGAACTGTACACTGTACGCCAAAAAGGCCTCACCTGAAACTTGTGTATTGCTTCCAGGAACATCGCAGTTCTACAACACTGTGCAGGGCACTGCCATTAATTATATAAGCCCTACCCTTGTTTCTTTTACCAAAATGCACTACCTCACATTTATCCAAATTAAACTCCATCTATCACACCTCAGCCCATTGACCCAATGGATCAAAATCCTTTTGTAATCTTAAATAACCTTCTTTGTTGTCCGCATTACCACCAATTTTGGTGACATCCACAAACTCACTGACCATGCCTCCTACATTTTCATCCAAATCATTTATATAAATGACAAACAAAAACAGACCCAGTACTTATCCCTGTGGAATACTGCAGGTCACAGAGCTCCAGTCCGAGAAACAACTCTCCACCACCAGCCTCTATTTCCCTCTGCCAAGCCAATTTTGTACCCAATTGGCAAGCTCACCCTGAATAACCATGTGATCTAACTTTACTAATTAGACTACCATGTGGAATCTTATTAAAGGCCCTACTAAAGCCCAAGTAAACAATGGGGAATATCCAATCACACTCCTGACTTGGGCCTTGTAGATGGTTCATAGTCTTTGGGAGTCAGGAGATGAATTACTCACTGCTGGCTTCCTAGCCTCTGATCTGCTTTTGTAGCCACAGAACTTATATGGCTACTTCAGTTCAGGTTCTGGCCAATGGTAACCCCCAGGTTATTGATAGAGCAGTGAGGAGTGATGGTCATGCCAGTAAATGACAAGACATGACGCATAAGATTCTCCCTTGTGGGAGATGGCACTTACTTGGTCCTTGTATAGCTCAAATACTACTTGTCACTTGTGAGCCCAAGTCTAGATACTGCCCAGGTTTTTCTGCATTTGGACACGGACTGCTTCAGTACCTAAGAAGTTATGAATGGTGCTGAATACTGTGCAATCATCAGTGAATATCCTCACTTCATACTTATGATGAAATCATTGATGAAGTAGCTGAGTATGGTTCGGCCTCCTGAGGAACTCCTGCAGAGATGTCCAGCCGCTGAGATGGCTGATCTCAGACAACCACAACCATCTTCCTATGTACCAAGCATGAGTCTAACGGTCAGAAAGCTTGTCCACAAATCCCATTGACTCCAGTTTATCTGGAGGTCCTTTGTTACAGCTTCTTTGTTCAGTCAGATGCAAAGCTGATGTCGAGGGCTGTCATTCTCACCTCACCTCTGGAATTCAGCACTTTTATCCATGTTTGAACCAAGGCTATAATGAGGTCAGGAGCTGAGTGGCCCTGGTGGAACCCAAACTGGGCATCACTGAGGAAGTTATTGCTAAGCAGATGCTGATAGTCCTGTTGATGACATCTTCCATCACTTTACTGATGATCAAGAGTAGACTGAGGAGCAGTAATTATCTGGGTTAGATTTGTCCTGCTTTTAGTTTACAGGACATAGTGGGGCTGTTTTCTTCATTGTTGGATAGATGCCAGTGTTGTAGCGTACTGGGACACTTTGGCTGAGAGCACTACAATTTCTAAAGAACTTGGCTTCAGTACTTTTGCTGGAATATTGTCAAGGTCATTAGTATTTGCAGTTTCCAATACCTGCCGTCAATTCCATATGTCATGTGAAGTGACTGAACGGTTTGAAAAACGGCAACTTTGATGCTGGGGTCCTCTCGACGTGTTTACGCTGCCAGACCCAAGACGTGGACATGGGGCAGGGTCTATTGGACGGCACAGTGGCTCAGTTGTTAGCACTGCTGCCTCCCAATGCCAGGGACCTAGGTTTAATCCAGCCTGAGGTGACTGTCCGTGTGGAGCTTGTATGTTCTCCTTATGCCTGTGTGGATTTCCTCCGGTTTCTTCCCACAGTCCAAAGATGTACAGGTTAGGTGGATTGGCCATGCTAAATTATTTGTAGCGTGCATGTTAGGTATCCATGGTAAATATGGGAACAGGGTTGGGGAGATGGGTCTGTGATGCTCTTTGGAAGGTTAGAGCTGACTTGATGGGCCTCTTTCTGCATTGTAAGGATTCAGTGAATACTGACTCTTAACAGGTCTCCATGCAATCACATTGCTGTGGGTCTCTTTGATGTGAACTTAGAGCAATCCAGATATATTTGGTCTTGCTCTAACAAATATATTAACTTGCATCCCAAAAAGGAATCAAAGCTCTGGGCTAATATGTCAAGCTGTTAAAACTACTGTACAGTTAGCTTGTATCGTGCAATAATGCTAAATCCCCACTGCATTAGAATCATGTTGGCTGGAATATTCACTTTAGAAATGATTGGAGTCAGCAAAAACAAGGCCCAAGTGTTTTGTTAACAAAAGCCTGTTCTGAAGTGCACATGGGAAGAAGAGCAGAGCTCTTATGCCTGTCTCATCTGAGAACATGAATACACTAAAGCTTAACTGAGACAGTTGCTCTGACATTAAAGCATCAAAATATGACAAATCCAATTTTCCCAAGTGGAAGGGGAGAATCAAATATTTTGTACCACATGATGGACTGAATCAGGGACAGATATTGTTAACTCTGACCCTGAGTGAGATCGATGTGCTTGGCACAGGCCCAAACTGGTTCTGAACTGATATCCATTTATGATGAGATAGTAACACTGCTGACTTATGTTGTGACATTTTGGATACGGCAGCTAAGTATCCCCATGATCATTTTCAAACATGACTCATGATTTTCCCTTTATTTTTGTAGAATGGAGGGAAGCATTTTCACTGGTGAATTTGCTGCTTTCCCCAGCAGTGAGGTAACTCACTGGACAGAGCACCATCAGCTCATTACGATTTGATGGGCAGCTTCTCAAACCAATCAGGTTCCTCAACACACGACATGTCAGGTGACCAGAAACCGTTGGTCACTGGTTGGCCGATGACCTCTCCATCTTATGGACTGGAGGTGAAGGCCTAATCTAGAGGAAATCCAACGATGAGATGCAAGTAATTTATTTTCTTCTTCCTCTGGAGTGTGGTTGCGGGAGACCAGATTGAAGGGGAGTCAGAAACAGGAGCAATGGCTTCCATAAGACCATTCCAAGTATGAACAGGAGTAGGCCATTCAGCCCCTCGAGCCTGCTCTGCCATTGAAGAGGATCATGGCTGATCTGACATTTCTTACGTCCACTTTCCTTGTGACCCTTGATTTCCTGACTGATCAAGAGTCTATCTATCTCAGCCTTAAATAGACATGAGGACTCTGTCCCCACAGCTCTCTGTGGCAAGGAGTTCCAAAGACTCATAACTCAGTCTTAAATTGGCCCTTTATTTCTGAAACTGTGGCCTCTGGTCCTAGACTCTCCTATGTGGGGAAACACTCCTCTCAGCATTTACCCTGTCAAGCCCCTTAAGAATCCGATATGATTCAACAAGATCACCTGTCATCCTTCTAAACTCCAATGGGTAGGGTCCCAAACTGATCAGCCTTTGCTCATAAGCCAATCCTTCCATAGCAGAGATTATCCTAGTAAACCCTCTCTGAACTGCCTCTAATAAAATGCCTCTCCTCAATTAAGGGGAAGAAAACTACTGAGCCCAAGTTTGGCAGGTATGTCACCTTGGTTTCTTAGCCAGGAAACAAGTCATCTTTGTTTATTGCTGCGGAGGCAGTTTATCTGGGGAGATGACAAAGTAGAAACTCCAAAGTGGCGAATATTTGAACACTGAAGAGACTCCAGAATGTTGCTCATGGAACTTGTCACATTTAATTGGAGTTGGCGGGAAGCGGGGGGCAACAAGAAATTTCTGCAGAAGGGTCCAGACCCGAAAAGTCAGCCTTCCTGCTCCTCTGATGCTGCTTGGCCTGTTGTGTTCATCCAGCTCCACACCTTGTTACCTCAGATTCTCCAGCATCTGCAGTTCCCACTATTTCTGGCGGGAAGGGGGTCAGGTTTCCCTCCAGGGCAAGCTCACCCATTATTTCCTCTCCCGTCACCTCCAGCGAGGGGAAAATTCCACCCTGAAGTTTTAGTTTCTTCTGATAGTGAACCGGTTAAAGTAGTCACGTAAAATTAATTTGTGTGTGACTTGAATGTTAATATTTTAAAATAATTTAACAAGCCCATTAAAATACTGTACAGAATATTTACTTTAATGCATCACCCCACACAGTACCAGAAGAAAGTAAGCTCTTATGTATCTTTCTTAGTTTAGACTTTTATTAAAAAAATGTAAATATTGCAGAGCTTAAGAGAAACAAAGTACAGAGAAGATGACCATGTTCCAAATTACAGCACACTTTAAAAAATATGGAACATTTTGATCATATTAGTTGAATCCATTATGCATGGTGATCATCTTAAAAGGCTCTATATTGTAAACTTATGATTGCATTATTAAACAACTCAGCAGTGATAATGGTAAGGCGGGAATTGAGACCCAGCTCAGCTAATATAGTCAGCATTCTAACATCTTAAAGGAACGCTAAAAGGTTTCTTGAGCAACATTTTTGCGAAATATTGTTTCCAAGGCAGTTATCTCAAGTTGACCAATTGTTTTAGCTTGCTGTAATCATGTTGACAACAGCATCATCAATCTGGGGAAAGGTTAGGTGAGGAATAGAGTTGGGTCTAGTTCCAACTGATGCAGATCAGCCACAGGGGTAGCTGGGATGACCTGGTTAAAAGGCCCGTCTCATGCTCTGGACTTCATCCCAGCTGTTTCATTAAACGTCAGCATCCTGGCCCTCGTGTTACTTTGTTTTTGACAGTTCTGAGAAGTCCTCGTACAGTGCAGTGCTTTTGAGCACTCAGGGATTCTGGTCTCGGAGTTAAAGCCACAGTTATCTGAAATGTACTGAGATGTTTAAATAGATATTTATATTTAAATAAGTATTTAAATATTTAAACCTTATAGAAGTTTATAAAATTATGATGGGTATAGAAAAGGTGAACAGCAGGTGTCTTTTCCGTATGGTGGAGGATTTCAGGACTATGTGGCATATTTTTAGGGTGAGAGGAGAAAGGTTTTAAAAAGATATGGGGGCAATTTTTAACACAGAAAGTGTTTCATGTGTGGAATGAACTTCCAGAGGAAGTGATGGATGCAGGTGCAGTTACAATGTTTAAAAGACATTTAGATAAATACTTGAATAAGAAATGTTTGGAGGGATACTGGCCAAGCACAGGAAGGTGTCACTAACTGAGGTTCGGATTATGGTTGGCATGGACTGATTGGACCAAAGGATCTGTCTCCATGCTGTATGACTCTATGACTCGAAGTTAGAAGAAAGGATTTTGATGTAAATTTTGTACAAGGGTGGCTGCTGGGTACTGCATAAAGGAATTTTTTTTAAAACTTGCAAGATAGTGTTTTGGAATGATGGGATTATACTTAATAACTTCCATTTTATTCTTAGAATAAAGTCTGCAACACTATGTGTTTCTGTCCACCTCATTAAAACAGAGCAAATCAAAACAAACGATGATCTATCAAGCTAGGTAGATGAATTGTCTTCTTATAACTTCAGCTTGGATCATGAAAAGAAGGAAAACTTTTCCATTCACCCAAAATGTTTTGTCTTACTCCTCCC
The DNA here is from genome assembly GCA_024137785.1 of Ginglymostoma cirratum. NCBI lineage: Eukaryota > Metazoa > Chordata > Chondrichthyes > Orectolobiformes > Ginglymostomatidae > Ginglymostoma > Ginglymostoma cirratum. Next base: position 42,148,169 of record JAHRHZ010000112.1, on the reverse strand, counting down.
CTTCCCAAATGAACAATGGTTAAAGATAACAAATTATTGTTGCATCTGAGATAATGCGGTGTAGAGCTGGAAGAACACAGCAGGTCAGGCAGCATCAGAGGAGCAGGAAAGCTGACATTTTGGGTCGGGGCCGAAGGGTCCTGACCTGAAAAAGTCAGCGTTCCTGCTCCTCTGATGCTGCCTGACCTGCTGTGTTCCTCCAGCTCTACACTATGGTATCTTTGACTCCAGCTTTGGCAGTTCTTACTATCTCATTGTTGCATCTGATGTTTATTTACACTCTTCAATGTAGAAGACTCAGCAGGGACAAGAGCATGCCGTAGATATGCAGATTCAATCTGCTGCTGGCAGTTTCTAAATGACAGATTTTAAAAGGTCAAATAGTCAGCGTGGATTTTATCTCAGGAAATGACTCAAGTACCTTGGGTGGATGTGAAATCCAGATGGTATGACTATCAACACATTTGCTGGGGGAGATTTCAGACACATAGCTTAATTGAACTCCAGGACCTCAATGTTGCACAGTTGTTTGAGCTGCTCTGTGGAACGGGCAAGTTGTGGGTGGAAAGCAGCTGCAGGTTTCTAGAATATTTGGTAGCCTTTGGCTCCTCGCCAATTGGAACACTAGCCTGAGTAAAGGTTTGCAGGAGAGCGTCATGCAATTCACAGAAAGATTGGCAGTACTAAAGGAGGCCATTGGCCTTTGTCTCTGTGTTGCCAGATGGGAAGAGAGGCAGTAGGTTACATCTCAGGCAAGGGTTGCCCTGCATTTTCATGTGGAGCTGAGGGGGCCATTTCAACTCCTCCTGATCCCACAAAGGCATGGTTTTCACTTTTTCATTTTCTCAGCAATGCCATTTCCACTTGAGCCCAACTTAAAATCAACGTAAGAGTGTAGATGTGAGTACATTTATAACAATACTCAGCTGGCTCTCAATTGCTGAATTAAAAGGAAAACCAACAACAAAAGTGAATTTGAGATAACAAGGTGCGGAGCTGGATGAAAACAGCAGGCCAAGCAGCATGTCTCTCAACCAAAGTGAATTGATCTAGAAGGTTCTCCATTGAATACGTAACATTTTCACTGTCTGTTTGCACCAGCTGAGTCAGATTCAAATTGTTCCTTATACGTTGGGAAACTGTCAGTGTGAATAGACCAGGAATTCCAGTTGCTGGAAGTGCTCAGTGCAACATAAGCCTCCTTGCCCAACCCTCTAAAACAGCAAAAGGCACATTCAAACTCTGAGTGAGTTATAACCCCACTGCAAAGCCTCTTCTACGGATGCCTACCTTAAAGAGTCTGTGTGTAATTGTTTGAACAAGAACTACTCTACTAAACCGGTCACCATTAGTTTTGAATTCTTTTAACCAGGCAAAATATCTTACCTTCTTACACTTACCTATAAATGAGATTATCCCTGGAGTATCAGAGGCTGAGGGGTGACCATATAGAGATTTATAAAGTCATGCGGGGCATGGATCGGGTAAATAGACAAGGTCTTTTCCCAAGTGTGGGAGTATCCAAAACTAGTGGGCATAGCTTTAAGGTGAGAGGGGAAAGATTTAAAAAAGACCTAAGGGGCAACTTTTCCACACAGAGGGTGGTGCGTGTATGGAATGAGCTGCCACAGGAAGTGGGGGAAGCTGGTACAATTAATTACAACATATAAAAGATATCTAGATGGGTATATGATTAGGAAGGGCTTAGAGGGATATTGGCCGAATGCTGGCAAACGGCACTAGATTTATCTGGGATATCTGGTCAGCATGGACAAGATGGACCAAAGGGACTGTTTCCGTGCTGTACAGCTCCATGATTCTACCGAGCAAGTTTGCTCCTGTCACATTTCCTCTCTGCCTTCCACATGGAATATTTCCTCCCTTGTAAAACTTGTCTTGCTTTCTCTTCTTCAGTGTGGACAACACTGAACTTGGGAACAAATACTCTTTGTTGTGACATTTTCTATTAACCTAAATATTCACTCTGCAAAATAAATAAAGCCTAGAAAATTGCTCTCAATAGGACCCAACATTGTAGGTCTATGTAAAAGTAGCAATTTAATTCATTTTCTTAATAGCTTTAAAGTATAAATATTGCACATAACGTAATTTAAAAGATAAAGAAGGAACATTGAATGGCCAAAGAACAAACGTTTACCGTTTTTTAAAACAGTTTATATTTACAAGATGAAGATTTCATTCTGAAGCTTTTAACGACGTTGTGAAATTCTAAAATGCAGTGTGATTGGTTATTTTAGAAACAAATTTTGTTTTATAACTCAACTTGCGACATTGTTATCCTAAGGGCTCTACTAAAACATATTGTGTTTGTTTACGCAGCATTAACAGAATTAAAACTGTTGTGTGCTATTACATTATGTTATGGCTTCTTGCAAAACAGCTCATGGTAAGTCTAAAGATTGGTGTTCACTAAGTTTAAGAGTGTTTGTATTATGTCCAGAACAAAATCAAGTCATTAATTCACGGTGAGTGAAAAAAATCAAACTCCAATCTTAGTGAATGGTAGCTGCAAGTTTAGTTGCTGTTTTGGGGATTGATTTCCATAACTGTAAGGTTTTATAGAAACCTATTTCTCCACTGGTGGGTGCTGCATGTTAAACATGACCAGAGGTCAAGGATAAAGACCTAAATGGGCATGAGGTATTCAGCTGCGTCAGTGACAGAGACGACTGGGAGGATTCCATATTTTATGTTTGTATTGAGTTGCTGTATACCTTATTTATCTGATTTACTTCAGACAATACAGAGATTGCCCCAGCATTAAATCCAAACAGTTCATTGAAGAACTTCCAACATAAGTCTTTTCAGGGACTCTCACATTTTCCAGAATTTTCTCTGTATGTTGACCCAGTCACTTCACACACTAGCTTCGTTAAGGCAATCAAGCAATTGGTCAAGGGGCAGATACAGCCAAGCCTAATCAAATTTTGATGAATTAGCATTAAGCACGACACCAAGTCAGACAAAGCTGCACATGACTGGAAGAGTTCCAGATGGGAAAACAACTTGCACATTTCTAAGATATCTTAGAAAGCCTTAACACTTGGTGATCGGTCATACCATTCAGCCAAACATATTTAAAATATAACTCTGCTCTTGGAAACTGGTTTACTGCCTTCTCCTTGTTCCATCTCCCTTAACAATGGAATCAAATACGCTTGAACTAGCTTGGCAATTTGTTGGCAATTTGTCACAATTTAAGACCTTGTTCAGCCATCAAATATCACACTTTTTCCCGAGGTGCGAAATTCCTTATGGTATTGATGTCTCTTCTCTAATTTTCTCCTCTCTGCTTCTCTCTCTCTACCTGCAGTTCACACATGGCAACAATTAGATTGTGCACTTTTTCTAACCAAAAACAAAGTGAACATTTACTATGTATTTTCAAATTCCAGTTTTTAAAGAAAGAATTAAAATTATGATTATGCAGTTAGCTAATTTAAAGTAATATCAATGGTCTACTATACCTTTGACAGGGGGTTGGTCCATCTCTCAGTAATTTCACAGAAACCAGAGGCAGGATCTTCCGGAGGCTGAGAAAAATGGTGGCAGGTGAGCTTAATTGGGTGGAGTCATCAAATCCCAACTGCTCCAGGAATGTGACATCACAACTTGGATGGGCTGATTGGAAAATGTACAAAACAGGGATCTTGAGGTACAGTGGTTGTGTCCCTATTCCTGGATCAGGAAGCCTGGGTTCAAGTCCAACCTACTCCAGAAATGCTCATGATAACTTCTGAGCATGTTGTCTAGAAAATGTATTGAATACTTTCAGAGATAAAAGGTACTGCAGATGCTGGAGAATCCGAGATAACAAGCATGGGGCTGGATGAACACAGCAGGTCAAGCAGCATCATAGGAGCAGGAAAACTTGACGTTTCGGGCCTAAACCCTTCATCAGAAATGGGGGAGGGGCCCCATTTCTGATGAAGGGTTTAGGCCCGAAACGTCAAGTTTTCCTG
>JAHRHZ010000112.1:42090546-42122777 GCA_024137785.1 Ginglymostoma cirratum | reverse complement strand
TGAAGGGTCCAGACCCGAAACATCAGCTTTCCTGCTCCTCTGATGCTGCTTGGCCTGCTGTGTTCATCCAGCTCTACACCTTTGTATCTCAGAAAGAAAATAGATTGTGTTTTAAGACCACTTTAATAAGGTGGCATAAATATATCCCTATGAGGATGAAAATCATATCAAAATGTTGAAGCTAGGCAAGTACAAGAGAAAAAGAATAAAGAAGGATCTATTGAAAGCAGAAGAAGTAAAATTTTGGGAAGACAGTGATGCGCATCATTAACACAGACATCTATTCGTTGTGCCAAGAAGTTTGTTTCTGTGCTATCAGTACCTTTTTTAATGCATGATGTAGTACATTTGGTGCAATAGGATCTAATCACAAGATCTGGGCATTTCAATCCTTTTCATAACCAGTTCCAGAGGTACTGGCACAACGTCTCATGCTACTTAATCTGCATTAGCTACCATAAGAAATAGAACAGTTAAAAATTGTCAAATTGAGTCGACAACTTAAATTGAGTTGTTAACAGGGTCCTCTGTGAAAGTCACCAGAATTTGGTGGTTATTCCATCGAAGGTTGTGTTGTGAGAAGCTAAAGAGATGAAAAATTCTTTAGGCTGATTTGTACAGTTGTAATATTGTACATGGATATGTGAAAAATTTCTCTGCTGTTTAAAGTTTTGGCAAAGATCTGTAGCTCGGGTTGTGGATGGGGTTGTTGACTTGCTCTCCGAGCTGGCTTGTTTTTGTTCAGACGTTTCGTCATCATGCTAGGTAACATCATCAGTGGTGCCTCCGATAAAGCGATGTTATTCTTCTCCGCTTGGAATTTATACTGTCCAGTCCATTATGGTGAGTCCTGTCATTTCTGGTTTTGTTCTGTATGGGTTTGTATATGGGGTCCAATTCTATATGTTTGTTGAATGAAGTATGGGTGGAGAACTATGCCTCTAGGAATTCCTGTGGTGTCTATATCTGGCTTGGGCTACTATGGTTACTTTATCCCAGTTAAACTGATGGCCTTCATTGTCTGAGTGTATAGATATTAAGGAGAGTTCGTTGTGCCGTTTTGCTGCGAGCTGATGTTCATGTATTCTAATGGCTAGTTTCCTTCCTGTCTGTCCGATGTAATGTTTGTGGCAGTCGTTGCAAGGTATTTTGTCAACTATGTTGGTTCTGCATGTTGTGGGAATGGAGTCTTTAATCCTTGTGAGTGTTTGTCATAGAGTGGACATGGGCTTGTGGGCTACCATGATTCCCAGTGGTCTTGTTGTCAGTTCTGATATGTTCTTGTACAACCAGACTCCTATGACCGCTAGGAATTCATTAATTCCTAATGTTCTATTTTAGTTATACTTTTATATGAATTCTGAGGAAGGGTCACAAAACTTGAAATGTTAAGTCTGATTTCTCTCCATAGATGCTGCCAGACCTCTTGAGTTTTTCCAGCAATTTCTGTTTTTAATGGACTGTAGTTCTACTGCTGCTGCCTGCAAGTAGATATTTCATCATAGAATCCCTACAGTGTGGAGGCAGGCCATTTGGCCCAACAAGTCCACACTGACCCTCAGAGCATCCCACCCAGACCCATCCCCCTATAACCCACCTAATCTACACATCCCTGAATACTATGGGCAATTTAGCACAGCCAATCCACCTAGCCTGCAGGTCTTTGGACTGTGGGAGGAAACCAGAGCACCTGGAGGAAACCCACACAGACACAAGGAGAATGTGCAAACTCCTCACAGAGGGTCACCCGAGTGTGGAATTGAACCTGGGTCCCTGGTGCTGTAAGGCAGTAGTGCTAACCACTGAGCCACCATGCCTCTCTACTTTGATATGATCAAACCCTTTCATAATCTTAAGGACATTGTAGCTCAAGTCTCAGCCAACTTTTGGTTTTGAAAAATAAAACCTGGCCTATGCACTCTTTTCTGATAGGTATAACCTCTCACTTCTCCAATAAATATGTTTTGTACATAGGCTGGAGACCTGATTTACACACATACTCCATATATAATATAATATTTAGAGGGGAGGTGATGGCCTCATGATGTTATCACTGGGCTGTTAATCCAGAGACCCAGATAATGCTTTGGGGACCTGGGTTCAAATCCTGCCATGGCAGATGGTGGAATATGAATTAAATAAATATCTGGAGTTAAGAATTTAAAGCTGACCATAAATCTATTTTTTGTGAAAACCCATCAGGTTCACTAATGTCCTTTCGGGAAGGAAACTGCCATCCTTACCCAGTCTGGTCTACATGTGACTCCAGACCCACAGCAATGTGGTTGACTCTTAATTGCCCCCTGGGCAATTAAAGATGGCCAATAAATGCTGCTTTGCGAGCAATGCTCCCATCCTGTGAATGAAAGCAGAAAAAAACATTTTGGGAAGTTTGTTTTTATCATAGCTTCTTTGATTTTCAATTCTTTCCCTTTAAAATGGCCTTATTATCTCTCAACATCATTTTTTAGCACTTAGTGTATTTGCAGTTTGAATTGAAATCTGTTGTTTTTCTCAATTGGAAGTTGCAGCCACATTTTATTTTAAGTCCGCAGACTGCAACAGTTTTTAAAAATGAGCGCTGAATGTACAAGGCAGTTTCAGACCAGAGTGTTTTTTTCATATGCCTGACTGGAGTTACCATTGCCTCAGGCAGCCTGAGGTTTTGTGAGACCACCAGGAAAGCTATCCACCCCAACAAAGCAAAAGGTTTAAGTTACGGTTATGGGATTCCCATTGACATTTTAATGTCTTTGTTTGCTATTTTAATGGAAGAGAAGGAGGAGTATTCCAGGATGGAAGACAGAGTGAGGCAGTATGTGACAAGGTTGCATCCCACAAAATATTACCTCCCCCAAAGAATTTATAGAGCATTCAAATCTCCAAAAAAATCTCACTGAGAAGTGTGTACTCCCCAAAAAGACAATATGACAATTGTCAACTTTGGTGTGAAAATCTACATCCAAACTGAGACAGTGCTTGGCCATGGTACTAAAACGCACCACAGAGTTCAACTTTTTGGCCAACAGCTCATTTCAAACACAGACAGAGGATATATTCAATATTTCCAACCGCCATCTGGACATGTCTCCATTAGATTATCGAGATAATTATTAGGAAAGACTTCACTAACTCCATATAGTACTGTTCCTTCAAGTTCCTGGATTCCTCACACTGCACAATGCAACTGATGTCAGTGCCACAGCAAGTAAAAGATGACAGTAAGGTCATCCAGCTTCAACTTACTGGATGTGCAGATTGTGTTAGTCAGGACAGCGGGCCAGGTTTTACTACAGGTTCCCTTGTTCCTGTGTTTGTGATGTATCTTCAAGAAAGCTTCTGATCTAATACAATGTCGAAGCACACTGTTTCTTCCCAAGATGGCGATTCTTCAGAAAGCTGCAAATATAGCAGTACGGTGGTACACTGAGAATGTTATTGGACTAGTAATCATGTTTGAGAAAAGCTAATAACCTAGTTCAATATAAGGCTAGAAGTAACTTGGAAAAGTGCTCTTCCTAGAGCATTGCAACATGTTTTAAAGTAGAGGGAAGTTGACAAAATGAAGTCTCTCTCAAAACTCAGTACCTTGGTAGATTGTAATTTTTGGGTATTTTAAACAGCTAGTAATATTTCATTACACTAACTGTAAACAAATCTTGCATTTTCTGCTAACATGAATAATGTGCAGTTTATACTTGCAGTGAGCTCACTCTGTTGGGATTCACACAATTCCAGATTACTACTACCTGCTGCACATCTTTAGCTCTGTCTAAGTCAGATATTTTGTATTATCAACCCATACAATCTGGCTTGGCTCAGTCTCAATTTCAGTTAACTAAATTGCTTAAGGATATGTTTCTTATAGAATAGCGAAGGTTCCAATACATTAGGAGCAGTAACAGGCATGGATCCTGCATTTCCACATAGCTCTTAATTTCCTCCTCAAACTTTGTCACTTGATTGGTATAACTTTGGCGGAAATGATGAAAATGGCCATTTTCAGCTGCTTGCTTTGTCTCTCCAGCACTTCAGCTAAATTCCTCCTAGAAAAACTCTGTGAAATTTCCAGGCTCAGATCTTTTAGAACTTATTGTAATTGGAAATCTAGATTTGTGAATTCTAAAGAAAGGGATTCTTTGCAAGCATAAGTTGCACATTTAGGTTGGTCAAAATACAAGATCTCCTGATACAATCATATAGCAAATCACTTTATCTAAAGCCTATGCAGAGGGATCAAGTGGCTCTAATCTTTCCCCTTTTTGTCATTTGGTCACAACAGGAATTTTTCTTTTGTTTGGAAAGTAAAATACTTAACAATTTAAGGAGTACTTAATTATTATGACCAGATTCAAGATGAGGTTCTCTAAATTACTAGCATTCCAGATAGGATTCACAAATGTTTCAAGCCCCCACGTGAGGAGGGAATAACCAGTTCTCTTCTTTATTCACCTCCGTCCATCCCCACCCACCACCGCCACTCCAAGGTGGCCGAACAAGATGGACAACTGTAAAGGTAAATTGTACAGCATTGATTGATAGTTAAGCAGTTGATTTCTGGATTGCTGACAATGCAGATAAATTGAAATTTATTCTCGAACCTGGGGTACTGTCAAAGAGGAAAAGAAAGTATGAGCTGGACTCCAACAGTCCATATCTACTGCAGCTGGAAGCCATGTTCCACCCAGATAAAGTTCCTGGAAATCCTCTCACAATATTAAAAGTGTAGAGACTGGATAAACTTAATGTTTCTTGGGAGCTGGCATCAGCTTAGTCCACACTGAGGTCTTTATAAAGTAGATGATACAGTTGGGGGAACCTTCATTGCTAAAGTACAACCAATATAACCAGGTGATTAACACTGCTGCCTCAGAGCACCAGGGACCCAGCTTTGATTCCAGTCTCCAGTCTGTGTGGAGTTTGTACATTTTCTCCATGTCTGTGTGGGTTTCCTCCAGTTTCCTCCCAGAGTCCAAAAGATGTGCAGGTTAGATGGATTGGCCATGCTAATTTGCCCATAGTGTCCTGGGTGGGAAATGTAGGGATAGGGTAGCAGGTGGGTCTGGGTGGGATGCTCTTCGGAGGGTCAGTGTGGGACTCAATGGGCCGAATGGCCTGCTTCCACACAGTAGGGGTTTTATAACTAGCAGGTGTTAATAGATGAGCCTATAAGTAGCACAGTGATGACTACGGTGTTTGCTGATTATCTGACATATCTAGTAACTGTTGTCTGCTAATGTTTCCCCATTTCTCTCAAGTCAAGTTCCAGGTTAGCTCTGAAAACTCTTGATTTTGATTAAACATGAGCCTCCTATATAGGCAAACTCTGTAAAACAGCAGTGACTTCCTCCTGAATCACTACATGTGGCAAAGCCACAGAGTGAGACACACGTTTCATGTGGTTGAATGGAGCATGTTGCCTGTACAATGGGATGGCATTCTTTGGGTGCTTACTTTGAAACACCACTAAAACTGGAAATATTGAACAGTTGATTAACACTGTTTCAGCTCAATAACCCAAAGCTGACACAAAAATATCAAAACATCACAGAAGTACAGCTCCTTTGCTCCAGTGAAAACAAGGCAGATTGTAATTAAAAACCCACAGCTTTGTTTATGCTTGATTTTCTGCTTTACAAAAGGTTTAAATTTGCTGCTTTTGCCACTCACGTGTGTCAGGTGGCTGCTTTATTAATATATGTTGTCTTATGGCTGAAAGAAGTTTCAAATAAGCATACCTATGAACTCAAATATCTGAGCTTCACTGACTGGATTTCTCAAACTACACCATGTGATGTGGACTCAGAGATAGTAGGAACTGCCGATGCTGGAATCAGAGATAACACAGTGTAGAGCTGGATGAACACAGTGGGCTAGGCAGCATCATAGGAGCAGGAAAGCTGACGTTTAGGGTCGGGACCCTTCTTCAGAACTGGGAAGGGGGAACGGAGCTGGGAAATAAATAGAAAGAGGAAGGGTGGGGCTGGGGAAGGTAGGTGGGATGGTGATAGTTGAATGCAGGTAGGGAGTGATGAGGATTGGTCAGTGAGGTGGGAGGAGCAGATAGGTAGGAGAGAAGGCGGACAAGTTGTGTCAGGTTGAGGAGGCAGGGATGAGAGGGCGGGTTGGTCATGGGATGAGGCCGATGGGTAGGGGGATTTTAAAACTGGTGAATTCCATGTTTAGGCCATTGGGCTGTAGGCTCCCGAGGCAGAATATGAGGTGTTGCTTCTCCAGTTTGCGTGTGGTTTCATTGCGGCACTGGAGAAGGACGAGGATTGACATGTCACCCAGGGAGTGGGAGGGGGAGTTAAAATTGTTTGTGACCAGAAAGTGTTGTTGTTTGTTGTGTACAGAGCGCAGATGCGCTATGAAACGGTCTCCGAGTCTTAGGTTGGTCTCACCGATGTAGAGAGATGTGGACAGGAATGTTATTTCCTGGTGTGCTGGCTGCAGTGCAGTAAATGAAGTGGGTCCCTAAATACTGAAGTGAACACACAAGGCAGGAGCTTCCCAGTCTTGGAATGACGCGGGTAGTAATAAGTCACTTCAGAAAATATGTTTAGATTACGAAAATGACATTCTTGACTTCAAGAAGAAAGGGTCTTATTCTGCAATCAACATTGTCTCTCACTACTGATTGAAAAGAGACAAAATTACATCCATCTGAACGTATTAGCATGCCATTGTTACCTGACCTCACCTCATTGCAATTTCCTATTTTCCCAATCATTGGAGAGAAACTATATAGCAACAATTCCCAACATGGAAGTCAGGGTGAGTACTTGATGAGTCATAGGGTCATAGAGATCTACAGCACAGAAAAAAGTTCTTTGGTCCATCACATCCACATTGGTCAGAAACAGCCACCGAGCTATTCAATCTCACTTCCCAGCATTTGGCCTGTAACCTCTGATTGATTGATTGATTTGATTTATTGTCACGCGTACCTAGGTACAGCAAAAGGCTTTGTCAATAAGCTTTACAGGCAGATCATAGTAAGCACAGACATACAGATCATAGGGTGAAAAAGAAACTCAGACATAGACATACAGGTTACATTGCACAGAGTGCGTGCTAGGCAAGATCAACATTAACAAGATTAACATTGGCGTCTCAAGTGCACATCTAAATACCTCTGAAATGGGATGAGGGTTTCTGCCTCCATCACCCTCACAGGCAGTGAGTTCTAAATTCCCTTCTGATGAAGGGTCCTGACCCAAAATGTCACCTTTCCTGGTCCTCTGATGCTGCCTGGCCTGCTGTGTTCCTCTAGTTCCACACTGTGTTATCCCTGACTCCAGCATCTGCAGTCCTTACTATCTCTAGCACAGCTGTTAGAGCTTTCGTAGGTGGGGGCTTGGTGGTGTGGTCTCCAGCACAGAGTGGGTAGCACAGAGAGACCAAACAGGGTTAGCAGTCTGTGGTTGGGGAAGGTAAGAATGAGTGAGGGAAGAAGCTGCAGGAAATAGTGAGAGTGGTCAAGCGTAAGCCTTGGTGATGGGTTGATGCAGTAAGAGAATAAGGGTGAGGTAGGAGACAGGAGATGGTGGCACTTACTCTCTCACGAGGTGCAGAGGCAATGACCTTTCTGTGGCACTATTAGCTATTCCCATGGACTGTGGAAATGGCACTGAGTCTGGCATCTACGTCAGACCAGACTGGCAGTGTCTGGTGCTGTGGTATCCACTGGTGATTGTGAGGAGAAAGGATTGTTCTCCTCTGCATCACAAGGTCCAGAAGGGCCTTCAGATCTCTGTTGGCGAAGTGTGGAACTAAGTTGGCTCTATCGGCCAACTTTGAGCAAATCACAGGAACCATGCCGGGCAACTTCCCATTGACCTAGCTTGACCTGGTGCACAACAGGTGATGTTAAACATGGCACGAGGATCCTTGGTGTTCCTAGCAGTGATGAGGACTTCTGCAGTTGAAGAGCAGGTAGGTAGGACAAATAGAGCACTGTGGAGATATGGTGCACAGCTAATAAAGCAAGTCATAGAGAGAAACTCACCAGGATTGACACTTAGTCAATTCCTGATAAAATTCAGCCCATAGTTCCTAAACCATTTTGAAATACCGTAACATACCTTATTTTTGTTTAAACAAATCTTTTTATTTCATTATAGCTGTGGCCTTCATTAACTTTTTTCATATTATTCATAAAAAGATTAGCAGTCAAACTATGAATAAGCTTAACATCGTGAAACATCTCTTATGGTGTTTTATTTTCTCAAAAACATTATTGTTCAGTTGTTAAAATGTTTTGTCCCTTCCTCTTAGCTAAAGCAACATGCTATCACTCGACTTTAGCTAGGCAGTATTTCTTCTTGTACTCTATGTTACAATTCAGCAGCTTATGTTTCTTTTGTAACTATTCTAAGTGTTTTTTTTCTTTCCACCAGTTTTTTGAGTTTATTACTATGCCTACTCTGCTTAATTTCTTGCATTTTGTATTTCCTCGTTTTAATGACTTGGCTTTTCTTTCTTTGGCCTCCAGTCGTTTCACGGTCAGGGACTTTGTTTTCTACTTTGAACTTTTCAACTTAGAATGCTGCAAGATTCTGGGAAACATCTTCAGCTGCCTCAACTTTCCAAATTATATCTCTTTGCTTTCCCACCAAGAGTTCATGTCTTCCTGACGACCTTGAGAATTTCAGTATCTGATTGGCTTTGAATGTTATCTGTGGTAACAATGAAATTTGCCCAGTCTCTGTGTCACTGACACTCAGTTTCCATGCTTCCATCTCCTGGGGCTCACTTTCAATTGTTCTTTTCTGTTCTGTTGCTACATTATGTGGGGGATGAGGGATTGGTTTCTTCTCTGTGTCAATGGTGATGCAATCCTCAAAAATTTGAAAGCATCCAGAGTTTCATTAAAACATTCTGGGTACTTTTCAATTAGATCCTCTTGTTTTTGATTTTGGGGATGCTCCTTAATGGGTGTAGTATCTCCAACTGTAGCTGACACTGCCCTGCCTTCATTAATTTTGTGTGTGTGTGTGTGTGCGCGCGTGCGTGAATGTGTGCTTGTGTGTGTGGGCTTATGTGTGTGTGAGTGTGTGTGTTTGTGCGTGCGCGTGCGTGAATGTGTGCTTGTGTGTGTGGGCTTATGTGTGTGTGAGTGTGTGTGTTTGTGCGTGCGCGTGCGTGAATGTGTGCTTGTGTGTGTGTTTGTGCGTGCGTGTGTGTATGCATGTGCATGAGTGTGCATGCATGTGCATGAGTGTGTGTGTGTGTGTGTGTGTGTGTGTCTTAGTTGCCTCATTCTCAGCTATTGAATCCCTGTATGTTTTTGGTAAAATGTTGCTTAGTTTCAGAACATCTTTTGTTGGTAACCAGTTATTTCAAATTTTCAACAATGATATTCTGGTACAGTCTGAGTGGGATGGTGTTACTTTGTGTTCCTGTATCAAGCTTACATTTCAGCTTTATGATTGTGGGTTTATGGCTCATTCTGTTCTTGATCTAAGTAGCAATGTGAATTTTCTTTCTCTGGGGAATATTGCATGCAGACATTTCATGTAGCCAAATGCTTCCTTTGTCCATCTTCAAACTGATCATTAACCTTCAAGGTATAGGTGTTTTAGCTTTTTTACCCATTCCATTCCCCTTGTTGTTTGACATCTGCTAATTCGTTCATTTTCTTTCTTTGTTCTGCACACATTTTCCCAATTATTGAACTTTTGTAAAGCTCTGAAGTTTGATCCATAGATGGAATATTTCCTTCTGTTTGTGAGTTAATGTGATTGCCAATGGCCTTCACACACCTTTCTTTCTCTCTGCCTGACTGGTGTTGGTTTTCAGTTGCTCTTTTGCTGCATTAACCCTGCTGCCTTTTCCTTGACTTCACTGAAGGCTAGCCATTTGGGCTGTTTTTTCCTAACCATTCACGAGATGTAGGCATCTCTGGCTAAGTTAGCATTTATTGTCCATCTCTAATTGCTCAGAGTCAACCACGTTGTTGTGGATCTGGAGTCATATATAGGAGGGAACAGGTAAGGATTAGTTAGCCAGTTGTTTTTTAATTTGTGGTCATCATTAGACTCTTAATTCCAAGTTTCTTTTTAAATTGATTTTAATTTCCATCATCTGTCATGGCAGAATTTAAATCAAGATCCCCAAAACATTAGAGATAATAGGTACTGCAGATGCTGGAGAATCCGAGATAACAAGGTGTGGGGCTGGATGAACACAGCAGGCCAAGCAGCATCATAGGAGCAGGAAAGCTTGACGTTTCGGGCCTAGACCCTTCATCAGAAATGGGGGAGGGGAAGAGGGTTCTGAAATAAATAGGGAGAGAGGGGGAGGCGGATAGAGGATAGATAGAGGAGAGGATAGGTGGAGAGGAGGCAGACAAGTCGAAGAGGCGGGGATGGAGCCAGTAAAGGTGAGTGTAGGTGGGGAGGTAGGGAGGAGACAGGTCAGTCCAGGGAGGACGGACAGGTCAAGGGGGCGGGATGTGGTTAGTAGATAGGAGATGGGGGTGGGGCTTGAGGTGCTGGGAGGGGAGATTTTGAAGCTTGTGAAATCCACATTGATACCATTGGGCTGCAGGGTTCCCAGGCTGAATATGATTTGCTGTTCCTGCAGCCTTCGGGTGGCATCACTGTGGCATTGCAGGAGGCCCAGAATGGACATGTCGTCTGAGGAATGGGAGGGGGAGTTGAAATGGATCGCGACTGGGAGGTGCAGTTGTTTGTTGCGAACCGAGCGCAGGTGTTCTGCAAAGCGGTCCTCAAGCCTCCGCTTGGTTTCCCCGATGTAGAGGAAGCCACAACGGGTACAGCGGATGCAGTATACCACATTAGCAGATGTGCAGGTGAACCTCTGCTTGATATGGAAAGTCTTCTTGGGGCCTGGGATTGGGGTGAGGGAGGAGATGTGGGGGCAGGTGTAGCACTTCCTGCGGTTGCAGGGAAAAGTGTCGGGTGTGGTGGGGCTGGAGGGGAGTGTGGAGCGGACAAGGGAGTCACGGAGAGAGTGGTCCCTCCGGAAAGCCAACAAAGGTGGGGAGGGAAAAATGTCTTTGGTGGTGGGGTCGGATTGCCGATGCCGAAAGTGTCGGAGGATGATGCGTTGGATCTGGATGTTGGTGGGGTGGTATGTGAGGCCGAGGACGTGAGGACCACACTCCCCTCCAGCCCCACCACACCTGGCACTTTTCCCTGCAACCGCAGGAAGTGCTACACCTGCCCCCGCACCTCCTCCCTCACCCCAATCCCAGGCCCCAAGAAGACTTTCCACATCAGGCAGATGTTCACCTGCACATCTGCCAATGTGGTATACTGCATCCGCTGTACCCGTTGTGGCCTCCTCTACATTGGGAAACCAAGCGGAGGCTTGGGGGCCGCTTTGCAGAACACCCGCGCTCAGTTCGCAACAAACAACTGCACCTCCCAGTCGCGCACCATATCAACTCCCCCTCCCATTCCTCAGACAACAAGTCCATCCTGGGCCTCCTGCAATGTCACAATGATGCCACCCGAAGGCTGCAGGAACAGCAAATCATATTCAGCCTGGGAACCCTGCAGCCCAATGGTATCAATGTGGATTTCACAAGCTTCAAAATCTCCCCTCCCCCAGCCGCATCCCAAAACCAGCCCGGCTCGTCCCCGCCTCCCTAACCTGTTCTTCCTCTCACCTATCCCCTCCTCTCACCTCAAGCCCCACCCCCATCTCCTATCTACTAACATCATCCCGCCCCCTTGACCTGTCCGTCCGCCCTGGACTGACCTATCTCCTCCCTACCTCCCCACCTACACTGACCTTTACTGGCTCCATCCCTGCCTCTTTGACTTGTCTGTCTCCTCTCCACCTATCCTCTCCTCTAGCCATTTTCCATATGCCTCCCCCTCTCTCTCTATATATTTCAGAACCCTCTTCCCCTCCCCCATTTCTGATGAAGGGTCTAGGCCCGAAACGTCAAGCTTTCCTGCTCCTATGATGCTGCTTGGCCTGCTGTGTTCATCCAGCTCCACACCTTGTTATCCCCAAAACATTAGCTGAATTTCTGGATTTAAAAAAAATTAATAGGTCTTGCAATATGTCCTCAGGGGAAGTGATGGCCTCGTGGTATTATCACTGGACTGTTAATCCAGAGACCCAGAAAATATTCTGGGGAGAGATAGTAGGAACTGTAGATTCTGGAGAATCTGAGATAACAAAGTGTAGAGCTGAATGAACACAGCAGGCCAGGCAGCATCAGAGGAGCAGGAAAGCTAAGGGGACTTGGGTTCGAATCCTGCCATGGCAAATGGTAGAATTTGAATTCAATAAATATCTGGAGTTAAGAGTCAAATGATGATCATAAATCCATTGTCAATTGTTGGAAAAACCCATCTGGTTTGTGAATGTCCTTTAGGGAAGGAAACTGCCACCCTTATGTCAACAGCATCATAGGAGCAGGAAAACTTGACGTTTCGGGCCTAGACCCTTCATCAGAAATAGGGGAGGGGAAGAGGGCTCTGAAATAAATAGGGAGAGAAGGGGAGGCAGATAGAGGATGGATAGAGGAGAGGATAGGTGGAGAGGAGGCAGACAAGTCAAAGAGGTGGGGATCTCCAGCGTCTGCAGTACCTTTTATCTCTAACCCTTATGTCAACACAGCTTTATGCAGCATGGCAGTGTCTACTGCCTGTGATATTTTAAGCTTGTCTTTTCCGATCAGAGATTTTTGTACACCAGTGGATGAGAGCTGATGATCAAATGAGTCGATTTCCTGGCTTTTTATTCATTTCTTTGAAATTATACTCGTGGGCTACATTCCTCAATCTCTTTTAAAAATTACCAACAAGGTGACCTGATTCCAGTTTAAGGCTTTGAAATACATTTAATGGATCCACTGATCTGACTTTGACCAGCGATAGGTGCTGAATTTGTCAAAACAAAATGACCGGGTTTTTACTGTCATTATCACTTGTCTCCCAGCCCATTCGGCACATCTAACTGTTTTATCTCCACTCCAATGGCTGTAGCTCAATTTTTCCTCTTCACTAGAAAGTTACTTAATATCAATCTGCACTTCTGTTTCAATGTTTCAAATGCTTCTGTGATACCATCAGTCTCCCACTTAATCCTGGCCGCTTTGTGATCAAAAGCAGGTTGAACAGGTGGCCTTGTTATGAATGCTTGGCTGAGCTCCAACAATAGGTATCCAAATTCAGACAGGAGCTGGTTGGTGGAATGTAAATGAAGTTTGGCCATTAAAATCAGTCAAGGAACTAAGTTTGCCAATCCAGGTGGCCCATTGGATTCCCATCTGCAAGTTAAAATGCTACCCCTAGGAATACTGGATTGAAATTGTGTGAAACAATGGGCTTGTGTGAAACAACTTCTTGATGATCACCATTTAGTTGGTTTGTTAAGAAACCGTTCACTACAAATCTGTGCTTCTGCTGAATCATTTATTTGCTGGATCATGTTTTGCTTTTCCAAAAGGCTTGGCTTTTTGGCTCAGAAAAATGTATTCCAATTAGGCAAACTTTCAAGATACTTTATCTGATAAATCTGAGAACATAGGAGTAATTATTGCTTTCACTGTTTGATGATAATTTAGCAGGAGCAATAACAGGCATAGCATCCTTTTATTGCTTTACATAAATGCCTTAGTGCTCATTATCACCCTTGTGAGAACAATTAGTAACTGTCTTAAATACCCTCTTACCTACTTTATGAGGTGTTTGCTCAGTGGCTTCATCATGGAAGGCAAAAGACTTCTTTTTTTCATTCAAGAGTGCTCTAGACACACGTGTTGATGAGTTTGAGACGTTCAGGCCTAAGAAGGCTTGACTACAGACTGAAACTGCTGGGGCAAATGGCCAAATGTGACCCTGAATATCTATCTGACCTCATGCCTGGCATTATTTGAGAAGATTGCAGGTACCTCAACATTTTGTCATGCTATCAAGATATCCTGAACAATACTTTGTTAAATTTCTGTGATGTGACTGCTCTTGATAACCATCAGTGTGACTCCACACTTTCACTACTCTGTGGTTGGATTGATACTCCTTATCCATTTGATTTACCAGCCTGTTCAAATATAGGTCTCTTGAAGTATGCAAGTTCAGCAAAGGGTTATCAGACTGAATCATGGGATAACAGGTTTGTCATGTGAAAAGAGATTGGGTTGACTGAGTCTGTATTCACTTGAGTTTAATAATGAGAGGAGATCTCATTGAAACCAATATAAAGTTCTGACAGGGTTGGGCAGACTGATGTAGAGACGCTGTTTCTCCTGCCCAGGGGATCTAGAACAAGTGGTCACTGCCTCAGGATATGTGGCAGGCCATTTTCAACTGAGAAGAGGAGAAATGTTTCCATTCAGGAGTTGCTGAGCCTGTCAAATTTTCTATCACAAAAGTCTCTGGAGGCTCAATCACCCAATATATTTAAGAAAGAAGTAGATTTCTGGGGGCTAACGGTTCAGGGGTATCAGGAGAGCACAGGTGTATGGTGGTGAGGTCAAAGATCAGCCATGATCACATTGAATAGAGAGGCAGATGCGCCAAATGGCCTACTCTTGCTCTTATTTTCTGTTTCTAACACTCTCGGGAATTAAAATCATGCAATAAGTTGATAATGAATAGAATATGTTTTATCACCATTGTAATGAGACTGACTAATTTTCAGGATTCCCAAGCGTTGCTGTCATTGCCACTTCTATAACACGACCAGAGACACGAGGCTGTCACTTACAGAGCTACTAAAAATGATCATTAATCAAAACAAAGGGAAAGCTGGAAGCAGGCCAGGTACTCATAACTTCTTTTGGATGTTTTGAACCATTAGGACCTCTTTATGTTTCCATCCTTCTTCCTGTGTATGTTCATTAAATGTTATGGATACTATGCCATCTAACTTCTGAGTTCCCGGCCTGCCTTTTTCAGATGCTTCTGCATGCACAAAATCAGGATCTGCTCTGTGAAACTTTCCACTGTTTTCCATTTAATTTGTTTTAAGTGATTTTCACAAAATTTATCAGACCTTCCCATTGTTGTCATTGGGCATGTTGACCAGCTGGTCAGCTCATTGTATGTCTGATATACATTGATGACAAAAATTAACCCTCTCCCCTTTCTACCCCAGTGTTGAGGGATTTTCCTGAATATAGTGTTAGCGCTTGTGCCTGGCCCCACTGTGACAGAAATGTCGAACTGAGCCCTTTTGTTGTAACAGTCGTGTTCTAAAATTACTCAATTTTGCTTAGGCCTGTGCAAGAAGTCAAAACTGATGCAAACTCTGCACTTAAGATGTTGATGAACTTCAAGATGTATTATTCATTATATTTTTCATCTATCCTCTGATTTTTCTATATATTTTTATTTTAACTTGGGTGTACTCTGTGGCATTCAGTATTTCTGTGTATTAAGTTTTAGCGAGAACAACATAATTGATTTTCTTATTTTTCTCAGATAGGAACATGCTTTTCTACGCTTGCTTTTCAGGTTACTGTTGGCTTGTGGATGGAAAAGAATGATCTGCAGTGTAAGTCGCAGAGCAGCCTCCCATTTCCGACTCTTTACTCTTTTCGTTACAAATCAGCTTCCCTTTACTTTAAGTGAATGTGAAGTGCCAAGAGGATGTTTTTGTACCAGAGAGTAAACAAATGGGAAAAGCCAGGCTCTGACTTTGAGCTGAATAGAATGGACACCAAGCTCAACTCATTTTATTTGGCAGCCCAACTAGAATGTTTCACATTTCTGGAAAATTAATTTGCCAATGACTAAATTTGAAGTTGGATAGGTACTCTCACTTTTTGTCAAGCGTGCCAATAAGAATGAACATTTGTTAGTCTTCTGGCTTCAACAAGCTTATAATTTGAGACGTCAAGAACCAGAAATGAATTTCTGTTCCAAAAAAAGGTGGTTGGCAGTCTCTGCTGTAAACCACAAGTATTCAATCAACGCACATTGATCGTTTATGTACAAAGAAAATACACTGTAAATATGTTTTCAGAAATGTAGATAGAGTTGTGATTGCAGATCATAACGAAATGCCGTACATAATTTAAGCAGAATAATTCAACTGATTATTAGAAACCCTGCTGTGTGGAAGTAGGCCATTCAGCCCCTCAGATCCACAACAGTCTGCCGAAGAGCATCCCACCCCTTACCCCATCCTGCTTTTACCACCCTAGACACTAGGTGCAATTTAGCATGGTCAATCCACTTAACCAGCACATCTTTGGACTGTGGGAGGAAACCAGAGCACCTGGAGGAAACCAACACAGACACCAGGAGAATGTGCAAACTCCACACAGTCACCTAAGGCTGGAATTGAACCCCAGAGCCTGGTGCTGTGAGGTAGCCGTGCTAACCACTGAGACACCGTGCAGCACATAATTTGAGCACAATCATTCAACTGATTCTTCACTAACTGGTTTCTTTGAATGAAATGTTGCTGCTCTCAATCATTGCATCCTGATAATAATAGGGGTGCAGTGAGAAATGGGAATTTACATTATCTTTGTGGACCTTAGCATTTCGTCATTTCTCACACAAGTGCCAACATTAAAAAAAACCAGGTATAAGCAGGTAAAAGCAGGTATAAAAACAGTCCAAACTGAGCGAAATGCTTTGGAGGTCGAGAATTTCCTTTGAATGAGTTATCTAATTGTTATAAACAAAAGCGTTTAAATCTATCAGTAGCCTCTTGAAGGAGATGTATGCCAATTTCCTTGGTTACACCACCATTAGTAGAGGCTTTGCTGTAAAACTCATATGAAGTTGATAAAAATAGCTGAAATGCCTGTAAGTCTTTACAATAGCTCCAGTCTACTCTTGATGAATATAGACTGATCTAAGAGGAATGATTCTTGGCTCTATCATTTCACACTACAAGCTGTAAGAAATTCACGCTTTATCCAAGAAAGGTTAATTCCAACGGTGCACAATTGTGACTAAACAATACTATCTAGGCCCAGAGATGACAGATTGTGACATTAAAATGAAATAGAAGAGTTATCAGTTTGCTTAATCAAGCCTCCACGTCTTTACGGAGAAAATTGAAAACAAGACAAAAACATTTTCAGTTAGGTCACCCAATGATTATCTGTTATGCCATTTGCAGGAAGATTGCTCAAACTACAACCTGCCTTACAGACTTGGATTGCAGGACAGTGCTGTAAATGTTTCTAAATCAGCAGCACTGCAGATAACATACCATACATTCTCCATTGCCTTTTCTTCCTCATCAATACTTTCAAAGTATTACTTGCACGTTAAATATTTAAAACTAAGTTTTAATGGTTTTTAGGGAATCTATTAACATAAATCTTGCACTACAGTGACCCACCATCCTTCAACAATGTCTGCTAATGTAGCACATTTAATGTTGTGAAATGTGCAAAAGTGCTTCATAAGAGTTTGATCAGATATTATTTGTTGCCAAGTTACCTGAGAGGATATAATTCCAAATTTTACTGCAGTGGGGCATTTTATGGCATATGTCATTTAACTAGGTATTTTCCCGTCTCTTTCTGGTAACTATATTCAGGAACATCTTTTTATTGATCTTACATGCCAACAATTCAAAAAGAAGACAAGATTCACTTGCAGTAATGAAGAACAGGATGAGACTGTTCAACAATTCATTGAGATCGTAGCTGACCTCTATTGTGAACAGTAATAGGCTAAATAAAATTGATCAATCTCAGATCTAAAATTATTAATTGACCTGGCATTAACTGCTTTTTGTAAGTCTTCCAGCACCCTTTGTTTGAAATGTTTTCTAATGTATCTAATTGCTTGATTTTGATTTTTATTTGACTATCTCAGTGAAAATGGACTATCAATATTCACCTTCCATTTTTTACCTTTATCAACTGAGAGTTTTATGGGCTATAAAGAGACACTGCTGATCTAAAATAGCTACCATGAAACGTGAAACAAATCACATTTCTTGCTTTACTCTCACTTGCACTGTAATTTCAAATTATGCAGATAAAAGATTATCTGTTGAGTAATTAGTTCAAAGAAAAACAATGGGATGAGATTCAGAATAGATAAATGCACCACATTTCAGTTGGTTGCTTTGACCAGCAAGGGAAATAGAAAGCAGGATGAAACTGATAACAGCATGGATAAGGAAAGCTCCTTTCAACCGCTCTCTCAATCTTAGAATTTAAGTGTTTGTAAAGTAGCAACGTGTAAAAATCATTGTTTACCAAGAAATCAGGTTGTCCATTCAAGAATTCTAAAACATTTAAACTGTAGCTGCCTTTAACTTGCTGCCTGCACTAGAATTTTCCCAACTGCCTTTCTTTTAAAATGTTTGTACTGGACATTAACACACGTGGCGGTAACAGACAGGCCGTCAACAACAAACCGGAAATACACTTTGCAATCAATATTTCAAGGGAGCATTTGGCAGATAATTGAAGAGCTAGCAGTTCTTGATGAAGTATTTAGTACCTGGTTCCAACAGGAACAGGTACAGAGGGAAAATAAAACCATCCGGAAACTGAGGATTTTCAATGTACAACATTCGCTGTGAGTGGTTGCATCGAAGATACCAGCTAATTAACTTTAACCTCATGATTAAATTTTATGTCTCAAAAACAACCTAAGGACCCTAAAACATATAGAATTTCACCTTCCTTTGTACCTAACACTATCTCCCTTTAAGTTTGTGCCTCTGTGTGTGCATTTGTATATATAGCAGCAGGTTACTGTAGAAAGGTCATTCTCGGATTGTAATGAGGTCAGCCAGATGGACATTGTAGAATATGAGTTCCCTGATTAGGTCTGCTAATCTGATCCAATTAGGGAGCCCTGGCTGACAGATATATACAGGAGTGTTAGTGATTCTGGCAACCTGAGAGCTGGCTGTGAAGACTGGGAAGACAGGGACTGTACATGTGTAAACAAAGGGTTACTTGGTGATGGGATACTGGCTTCTTAGTGGAGCTCTTTCAATAATATCGTTGAAGTCACATTTTTATTATTTTCCTGCATTTAAGTTAATAAATTTGCTCTTTCTTTGACCGAGGAAAACCGTGCTCACAGCTGAAATAGTTAACAACATTTTGAATTGATTTAGCCTTGTGTAAAAAAAGCTGGAAACCTTTCCGTCGGGGATCTGGAGTGGAGGGTGTTGCATGCAGCAGTCCCTTGCAACCACAAATCACAGTGGTTCATGGACTCCCAGCCCAACTGCCTGTTTTGTGACGCTGTGTAGTCCGTGGACCGTGTAAATGTTGGGTGTGGGCATTTGCACTCCCCTTTTAGTTACCTGAAGGATCTTCTCCTCTGCTTTTGGTTGCAATTCAGTCCCACGCTCCTGATCTTTGGGCACCCGATGCAGAGGTTGGGGGGGTGTGGGGTGCGAGCAGGTCAGAGGATCCCCTTGTGGATTTGCTCCTGGGCCTGGCCAAGCACTAACAGGTCCAGGCAGCAGGCCATGGAAGGGGTCATTATGGGTGACTGCCTGCCCCTTGTCCGCAGCCCAGGGGTCTACCGACACTCTCAATGCATTTAGGGGGAGGTGGGCACCGTGGGGAGTGGAGTGCTTTATTTCCCCCCACTCCAGCTCTACTATGATTTAATCCCTATCCTCCCCTTCACCTTTTCGTTCACTTAAGCATTTCCACCAGGCGCTCTGTTTGTTGCTGGTTCTTTGGCCACAAGGGTGTCTTTTCTGGTGGTGTCATATTAATAAAGTTATTTGTACATTTACTGTTTTTATTGCATTTCATACTTACGCAAAAAAACCCCAGCAGATTAGAATCTCCTCAGATCGGGAAAACAAAAAAGAACTGAAACCTTTGTTGTGACCAACCAAGATGATCGAACAGAGGAGAACCAGTTCACACCTTCTCACTTAGTTGGAGCACTATGAAGGCTAACACCCAATTCACCATTCTAATTAGCTTCTACACCTGACCATTATTATTTTAATGGTCCTTATACATAAATTCCTAAATTTCTTCAGATATTCACTGCTCCTAGATTTTCACCTATTAACTAATACTTAGAGATGAATCTAACCAACAATCAGCTAAGTGTCTGTTCATCAGTTTCATGAACTGTTTCTGTCAACGAGGCCCAGTGCGTTTTCTCTGCTATCATCTAAAACACCCGAGTCCAGCCTGATTCATCGACTTATCATAGGTGGAAGTAGTCACCAGTGCCAGGATATCCCAGGATTCCTGACACTGGTTCCATCTTTAAAAGGCCATTATGCACCTGGTCAAGTACTGGCAGCCTGGACTGCTCTGCAAGGTTCATGATATTTGTCCAAGCTGTGGCAGAGAAGGCAAAGTTGGTGGGCCATTTTAAAGAGAGGGACCTGGAGGTCCTACTGGATTGGAGAGGTACACAGGTTGGATTCATCTTCAGCCATGACCAGCTGAGGAGGCCACGACACCAGCCCCTGCCAGGCTTGACAGAGGTTGCCATGTGCGTCATTACAGTATATACTACCCTGAGGAATGGCCAGCAGTACCTCAGTAGGGTCATTGACCATCTTCTCTCTGCTGGGGTAAGTGCTACCGTCTTTTTTCTGCTATCTTATGCTATCTCTCAACTCACCTTTCGCCTCATGATGTACCATTCTCATGCTTCACACGCAACACTTTCCTTTTCTCACTCTCACCCACACAATCCTCCTGCACTACCAACCCCGAATGGCCTCTGTTTGTTACCTAGGCTACTGACACCTGCTGCAGATGTGAAATTGTGATCGGATAATGCCATACAGTAAAACGTCCATCCCATTAACTCATAACTACTGACAACCTGGCTTTGTGTATGTGCCTGACCAGCAAGGCAAGGCAAAAGTATCTCAAGCTATTACACTTCAAAAGGCAAATGCAAGGACACTGTGAGGATCGAGGTAGGCCCAAGGTGAGTGCCTGCTAAGAGAAGCCCTGAGATGTTTCCTGGTCTGCTCCGTGAGATGGGTTCCTGAGCCTGCACGCTAAGCAACATTACAATTTAAGGTGCTGGTGCGTGGCAAGGTCAGCATAGAAGTACAGGACTCTGCCGTAAATGGATTAGAAATATGCCATGATGTTACGGTGAGGGTGGTATGTGTCAGATGCCAATGTCCTTGGACATGGAGTGTGTGTGTGGTCATTGCCCTTGAAGCATGCCTACGGAGATGTTGGGCCTGGTGTCCAAGATGGAGTTCAGAGTAACAAGAGGCGAGTTTGAGTCACCAGGTAAACAAACAGACATTTATATTTGGAATTCCTGGTGTCTAGTTTCTATCTGGCGGGTGGCAGAATGGGAGCCTGCATGTTCCTGCAACAAGATTAGGTAGTAATGAGAAGTAATTTATGTTAATAAGCCTCTTGCTGCTCACCAGTCACAATACCCAGGATTTGGTTGGAAATTGAGACTTTTTGAGACATGAAGAAAGGTTTAGTTGACATCTCACCAGACATTCTCAAATTTCTCACCATAGCACATACCATTCAGGAATGGGCGAGATTCTGCCAGTTGGTTTATCTATTTTGGATCAAGAATTGACTGACCTCCCACCTCCCTGGATTGAAATCTATTTGCCACTGTTTTGCTTAACTTATCAATGTTTCTTTGTAATTTCATCCTCCCACCCACTTTGTATTCCGGTAATCTTTTGTTTAATTGACAAAATTGGTTATAAACTCTATATTGTGTTATCAAAGTCATTAATACTCCAGTTAGCAGTTGACAACAGAGCACAGATGCTTGCGGATAGTCACTAGACATTTCCTTAACTACATATCTGATATGCTTTATTCTCTGTTTTCCACCACCAAACTCCTAACTGGGTCAACAATTTGTCTTCAAATCCAAAAGGTTTATGTCATGATGCTCTGGCTTTTAAGAGGTGTATTTTGTCCTGGTTTCTTTTAAGATAGAGTTTGAATGCGATGCGCTTGAGCAGTCTGTGTTGGCGTAAACATCTTGTGAGGCCTTCTGGTGTTAATAAAAGTTGAAACAATAGAAGAAGCCTGGCTGGGTGTGGGCAGCTCTCACAGAGCAGGATTTTTGGTTTTATTTTAGCTTTTAGATTTGGCAGCAAAACTGCTGGAGTTTTGAAGAAGTAGAAACTATCTTTTCACTATCTCGGTTACAGCTAGAAGTTGGGGTTTCTCTCACCTGCTGCATTACCTGTGAGACAAATCTATTTTTCTCGATTTGCCTTTTGGCTAAGGGATGTATTTGTAGGGTGTTGTTATTTTGGAACGGTTAATTAGTAATAGGTCCTGTATCTATTATTCAGTTAAATTTCCCAATAGAGTTGTTATTCTAAGGTCTTCTTTGTTTAGTTGTGTTTTAACTACAGTGTTTAAAATACAGTGCCTTTAAAATAAGAAAAATTTAGGGTCTCGGCTACCTTCCTAAAATATATTTTGAGGGGTTCTGGCCTAGTCCATAACATTTAACTTTAGATCGCAGTCTTTCATTTGACATTTCATTTTTTTCTTGATGCAAAGAAAACCAGCTTTGTGCGAGCATTTCTAACAGCAGTGATGTTAAATTTGCATTATAATCAAGAAACTTCTTTTTCACTTCGCATTTCCATCGTCATTGGATTAGCAAGGTATTTACTTACTGAGTGTTTGCCAGCAATGATTGTTCTGTCAGCAAATCAATGACCTAACCTTCTGAGGAAGAGAAAGAATTCAATTATATTTAGTCACAGTATATTTCCTGAAGAAAGTCAGATTTACTTAAGAAATGGGCACTTTTAAATTGTTTTGAAACTACCAGAAAACACTGAATAAGGGATAGAAGGGATCAGCTTCAGGAAATTAAGAAACTAGAAAGTTGCTGATTTTAAATATGTGAGTTCTATGAATTGAAATAATTTGTGATGATTATTTGCAAACTGCTAAAGTAAATTAGATTTTTTTTAATGAAAAAAGAAACATTTTATTGAAAGTGTTTTAAACGGCGATGAGGATAACGTATACCTTTGAAAGGACATTCATAATTGGCAGAATGGTTGGAAATATACTAATGAAGTTCAATGTAGATAAATGTGAGGTGACTCACTTCTACATAAGCTACAGGAGCAGAGAGACCTGGGTATATTTGTTTATTTTGTAGATAAGAATAAACCATTAAAGGTGGGCAGATAGATTGTAGGAAAGATGTTGTTAAACTTGAGAGGGTTCTTAAAAGCTTTACAAAGATGTTGCCAGGACTAATTTGATTGATCGATTGATTTTTTTTTTGTCACATGTACCGAAATATAGTGAAAAGTTTCGTTTACAAGTGGTACAGGCAGATCACAGCAAGCAGAGGATGTGCAGATCAAAAAGACTTAGAAGCATTCAGGTTACATTGCAGGTTACATTATTTGAGGCCACAGTCCATTCAACAGTCTGATAATGTCCAGAAAAAAGGCTGTTCCTGAACCTGCTGGTGTTTGTGTTCAGGCTTCTGTATCTTCAGCCTGACAGAGGAGGTTGTAAGAGATCATTACCGGGCTGCGATGGGCCTTTGATGATGTTGGCCAGCAAGCTGTGTAAATAGAGTCCATGGATAGGAGTTTGGTTTCAGTGATGGCCTGGGCTGTGTACACCACCTTCTGTAGTTTCTTACAGTCCTGGGCAAAGCAGTTGTCATACCAGGGTGTTGTACATCCAGACAGTATGCTTTTAATGGTGCATCTGTGGAAGTTGGTGATAGACCTTATGGACATGCCGAATTTCCTGAGCCACCTGAGGAAGCAGAGGCGTTGTTGTACCTTCTTGACCATTGCATTTATGTGGGAAATCCAGGACAGGTCATCGGTTATCGTCACTCCGAGGACCTTGCTGCTCTTCACCCTCTCAAACTCCGTTCCGTTGATGTAGATGGGAGCGCGTTCTCCTCCTTTCTTTCTGAAGTCGATGATCAGTTCTTTGGTTTTGCTGACGTTGAGAGACAGATTGTTTTCATTATGCCATGTCACCATGCCCTTTATCTCCCTTCTGTATGTTGACTCGTCATTGTTAGATATTCATCCCACTACGTTGGTGTCATCAGCGAATGTGTAGATGGTGTTTGTTCGGAATTTGGCAACACAGTTGGGGGTGTACAGGGAGTACAGTAGGGGCTGAGGACACATCCTTGGGGGGGCTCCAGTGTTGTGTGTTATTGTGGAGGAGGTGCAGTTACCTATCCTCACTGATTGCAGTCTGAGGGTCCAATTGCAGAGGGCGGAGCTGAGACCAAGGTCTCAGAGTTTTGAGATCAGCCTGGAGGGGATAATGGTGTTGAAGGTGGAGCTGTAGTCAATGAGCAGAAGTTTAGTGTTGGTGTCCTTACTGTCCAGATGTTCCAGGGATGAGTGCAGGTTAGGGATATGGCATCCACTGTGGACCCGTTTTGTCAATAGGCAAATTGTAAGGGATCAAGGAAGGACAGGAGGCTGGAGTTGATGTGGGCTGTGACCAGCCTCTCGAAGCACTTCACGATTATTGAGGTCAGAGCCAGGAGGCAGTAGTCACTAAGGTACGAGAATGGTGGTGGTCTTCTTGAAGCAGGTGGAGACTTTGTAGGAGGGACAGGTTGAAGATCTCAATGAGTACCTCCGCCAGTTGGTCTACACAAGATCGAAATACATGGCCGGGGACATGTCCCTGGTCCATTGCTTTCGTTGGGTTGACTCTCAGGAAGACTGATTAGAAGTGACGGAAGCAACAATGACGGAGGGAACCGGTGTGTCCAGGGCTGTTGGGGCAGGTAACACTGCGAGGCTCGTGTTCTGTTCGAACTGAACATGGAAAACATTGAGCGCGTCAGGGAAAGATTTGTCTTTGTCTCCTATCTTGCTCTGCTTCATTTTGTATCCTGTAATCTTGTTTAGGCCTTGTCAGAGGTGACAGGAGTCCATTTGGTTAGTTTGGGCCTCTAACTTGGTCCAGTACTGCCGCTTAGCTGGAAGGTTTGAGTCAATGGGAGTCAACAGGTTGGGGCTTTTCTCCCTGGAGGGTCAGAGGCTGTGAATTGACCTTATAGAGGTTTATAAAATCATGATGGGCATGGATAGGGTGAAGAGCCAAGGTCTTTTTCCTACAGTGGGGGAGTCGAAAACTAGAGGGCATAGGTTTAAGGCAAGAGCGGAAAGGTTTAAAAAGGACCTTAGAGGTAACTTTTTCGCAGACGGTGGCGCGTATGTGGAGCGAGCTTCAAGAGGAAGCCCTGGAAGTAGGTAATATTGCAACATGTAAAATTAGAATTAGCTTTATTGTCACATGTACTCACATGAGTACACTGAAAAGTTTACAAGTCACCACTGATGGGGCCATCTTAGGTACAAAGGTACCTAGATACAGATCCTGAAGTATAAGTTCTTAGGGGAATATAATTAGAAAAATAAAGAAATAAAAGACTCAGAATAATAGTCCACGCCAGCACCTAGCCTCTATCCACGCTGGGCCTTGACTCCAGGACATGCTGAGCTTCATCTTGAGGCTCTCAAGGCCGGGGGACCATACTGAGGCCATGTCAGGCCAGGAGACCATCATTCTGAACAGAGAGACCATCACACTGGGCCAAGAGACTGCCATGCCAGGCTGCTGAGAGACTGCCATGCCGTGTCATGCCAGGAAACTGCCACATTTGGCCGGTGAGCGATTGCTATACTGGGCCGGGAAGCCACAACTCCAGGCCGGTGAGAGATTGCCAAGCCAGGCCGGAAGACAGCCACACCAGGCCAGGGGACCGCCATGGGCTGAGAGGTGACTGTAACGGTATAAGAATAGGAAGGGTTTAGAGGGAAATGGGCCAAATGCTGGCAAATGGGACTAGGTCAGATTGGGATATCCAGTCATCACAGTCAAGTTGGACCGAAAAGTGTGTTTCTGTGCTGTATGGCTCTCTGAGTCTATGACTCTGTTTTGAGAGGGCTAGAATACAAGAGCAAGGATGTACAGTTGAGGCTGTATAAAGGACTGGTCGTGCCACGTTTGGAATAATGTGAGCAGCTTTAGGCCCCGTATCTGAGGAAGGGTGTGCTGGAATTGGAGGGGATCCAGAGGAGGTTTAAAAGAATAAGCCTGGGGATGAAGGGCTTGTCATATGAAGACCAGTTGAGGACTCTGGGTCTGTGCTTGATGGAGTTGAGAAGAATGAATGGGGGTTGGGGGTGGAATCTCATTGAAACTTACAGAATACTGAGAGGCCTGGATAGTGTCGATGTGGAGGACATGTTTCCAATAGTAGAAGAGGCTAGGACCCAAGGTCACAGCCTCAAAGTGAAAGGACAACCCTTTAGAACTGAGATAAGGGGGAATTTCTTCATCCAGAGGGTGTTGAATCTGTGAAACACATTACCATATAGGGCTGGGGAGGCCAAGTCATTGAGTTTATTTAAGACAGAGATAGATCGTTTTGTGATTAGTACGAGGATCAAAGGTTATGAGAAGTCAGGAGAATGGGGTTGAGAAACTTGTTAGCCATGCTTGAATGAGGGAGCAGTCTTGATAGGCCAAATGGCCTAATTCTACTCCCATGTCTTATGGTCTTATAGTCAAATCATGAAAGGATCAACAATGAGATGTTGTAGGTTTAAACTAATTGGCAAAAGAGGCAAAAATGATATGAAAGAAAGCTTTTCCGCTCAGTGAATGGTTACATTCTGGAATGCATTGCCCAAGGCTGAGTACTGGCAGGTTCAGTTTAAAGGAAGGCATTCAAGAGGGAGATGGACATTTATTTGAAAAAAAAGTCTAGGATTGTGGAAAGAAGGAAGACAGTGGCATTAAATTCAGTGCTCAGTTGGACAGTCAGTGTAGAGATGGACGGAAGACAGTCTTCTGTGTTGTAATAATTCTGTCATTCTGTGAATAAGACACGACTATAAAACTGCTCAGTTTAATTTTATTTGAACAACATGTATCTAATACATATGAGAGATACAGCATAATGAGTACAAGGCTTGACTCCCAAAGATCATAAAAATATTTCACTGTTGACAATCTTGCTTTTTTTCACATGGCATAGAAGAGTCCCATAATTACGTTTTGTTTATGTTCATGTTACACTCATTTCTCTGCTCAATGGCTTCTTCTGGGTTGGGAAGTGTTATGTAGCAATGAAAATATCCACGGGTTCTTTGCCACATGTACAGTATCATTTCTGTGCATTTAAACTATAAAAGGCACTGCTCAAACCTATGTTCTGGTTCCTGCAGTGCATAATTGTCATCCCATCTATAGTTTATACATACATTTCAAAAATAATTATTTGTTTTAAATATAATATTGAACTGAGCATTGAGGCCAGATGTTCAGTTCTAACTCAAAAAGGTTTCTGTAAGTTAATTCCTTCCCCACATCTGTATCTTTTATCAATTTATTTACTATTTGCTGCAAAGACCAACTTTTCCCAAACAATGGTTTTACAATGTTACTGCAAGCCTAAATGGGTCAACATGTTGGCTTTTACAGAAATAAAATGGTAGCAGTTGGACATTTTTTGTTTGCGAGCAGTGGTCTGTGTTTCTTTCCCAGTATTGTGGGTTGTAGGTCCCATCGATCGACTAATCTGAATCAGTAACACATGCTTCAAGAATAGAAACTGAAACCTTTTGAAGAGTCATTGACTTAGTGTAGTCAGGTTAACTTGCCAGTAGCAAAAAAAAGACTGATATAAAAAGGGGAAACTGGAAAGAAAATCCAAGCCAAAAGGAAAGAAAGATCAAAGTGCAGATTTTGTTGGGTTTTTGATTTGCAACTCACTTAACCCACAACCCAAACCTCCTGCTGACTGCTACTTGCAGAACATCTTTGCCTTAGTAGGACATGTTTGAAAGTTGCAACGATTTACAGACTGAGGTGCTGTCCAAGTTGTGTGTTTTTTTTAAACCTGATGCTCTTCTCTTTGATCTAACACTGTGATTAGTAAGGGCACTTGGACAAAACTCATCCACTATTTTGCAAAACTATATGAGTTTTAATTCGTTCACAGATCATATAAGTTACTTTTTCACTCAGTGAAGGGTATGAATAAAGGTAAACAATTAATGCCATCTTTAAAAAGAAATCAAACAGATAAAAAGTGGAAATGGAATGAATTTGTATTGGACTTATTTATGTCTCTCTACTTTTCCATATTGGCTGTTGTACAGTTGTTCACATAATCTCAACCAGGTGCGTGATCGGGCTGCAGTAATTTTTGTAATGGTATAATCCATATACAAAGCATAAATCAGTTATTTCAGACTTGTCCATAAAGCTCTCTATTTTAAAATTTCAGGTCTGGTTGATTATTAGCAAAGACATTTAACAGGGAAAGTTTGAAGATATGATTGCATGTCTATAATGGTACAAGTTCTGTAGCTGTATTTCATTCACAACCAAAAATGTAGCAAGTTATGGATTTGTTTCTGATTTTATTCAGAACAATGCTGCGCATATGGAGATGTTCTGAGGTTTTGTTTCACAACTGTATTGGGCATTCATAGAATATCTTTACTTTCTCCTTTTACACAGCAAACTGTATTCACATTTTGATATTACTGGAGTAATTCACTGCACAAAGATGTAAGTTATTCAAAAGAAAAGAATATTTTGGAGTACAAGAACCGTGTGCATATCTTGCCACTGTAGGAACAAGAATTTAAGAGTTATTTTAACATAACAGCAGATTATTCCACAATTGTCTTGGTTTTCTAACAACACCTTTTTTTAAAAGAAAAAATCCTTTATTGTCAAGCTAAATTGACAATATCAAAAATCACAAGACATCAGGTTATAGTCCAACAGGTTTATTTGAAGATACAAGCTTTCGGAGACTCGCTGCTTCATCAGCTGTCAGTGAGAGAGGCAGCATCAGACACAGAATTTATAAGAAAAAGATCAAAGGGTCATAGAACTGATGCTGTTTTGAGCAAACCTAAGATGGCTGTTAAATCTTTAATCGGTTACAAAGGATTAATATGCAAATTCCCAAATTTCTTTCAAGCCACTGCCCCCAGACAACTAAAGGTTTTATCAGTTCCCCAGAGTCACTGATCAGATGCTGATAGCCAAGTTCGTTATCCATGAGGACGGCTTCAACTGGGATCTTTGGGTTCATGCTGCACTCCAGGTGACCCCACCACACTATAGACTCTCTCACAGAAACACACTCACTCACACATATTCACACATTCACACAGATCATCTCTCATACACACGCACAGACACATATAAATCTGTGGAGTGAATTTGCATTTGCATATTAGTAATTGCAGATACATTTTATTTTGTTCAAAAAGCACACAATTTATAGGCAGTCAATGTGGCGTTTTATAAATTCTTACTTTGGAAATAAAACCAGTCTGATTCCAAGTTGATACACAGCCAGATTCCAAACAAGAATCACGCCTACAATGCATCGTCTGACCTGGGATGTCACCTCTGGTATACTGGTAAAACCTTTAGTTTTCTCGGGGCAGTGACTTGAAAGAAATTTGGGAATTTGCATATTAATCCCTTGTGACTGATTAAAGATTTAACAACCAACTTAGGTTTGTTCAACACTTTCACATCAGTTCTATGACCCTTCGATCTTTTGCTTATAAGTTCTGTGTCCGATGCGGCTTCTCTCACTAACACCTAAAGAAGGAGAGAACTCCGAAAGCTTGTGTCTCTAAATAAACCTGTTGGACCATAACCTGATGTCATGTGATTTTTGACCTTATCCACCCCTATCCAACACTTGGACCTGCACATCATAAATTGACAATGGCAACTTCAAACAAAATAATGGCACTGCCATTAACCAGGATAGAAATTATGCTATTGTAATCATAGATGTGTTGTTACAAGCTGTCCCCGGGTGAGGGTCCCTATTTCATTGATTCTGTGTAGGATCTTCCCAGATGGAAATGCACCCCAGTGAGAACAGATGGATTGGGTCCTCTTCATTATTCAATCCTTCTCTTGGTTGGCAATCACAAAGTTAACTTAAAAATGATCCCTTTCCTCATGGACCCTGTTTCCCTAATCAAAATGTACTTACATTTTAAAAGGAGCCAAATTAATCAGATTTTCCTGAGTTAAAAAGAGGTGTGTTTTTGCTAATTACTAAATATGGGAAAGTGTGACACAAATACAAACAAATTGGAAATATGAATTGAATAACAAGACAAAACAGTTAAAAAGATACATTGTTAAATCACGGGGCTCCATGAAGAGTAGACGGTGGAATGTTATGTCTGATAAGTTGAATGATACAAGTAATGCTGGTGTTTATAGCAAAACAGTTCAGTCCAAGATTCTTGGCTCTGCAATTCATTGACAGGCCTTCGTCCTGTTTCCTTCTCCAAGTGACTTCACCGTCTTCCAGTGCTCTGGACAAAAGAAGTCTTTTTATTTTACCTGCAGCAGAAGGATGCGTAATGACTGTTCCCAAGCTGCGACATCCACAGTACATTAGCCCACACTAACACATCAACCCACCAACGCACACAGGTCAGGGATTGAATTTGGAGTTTAACCCTTTTCTTATTATTTCTGGAAATTTAAGACACAAGCATCAGTTCTGAGGAAGGGTCACCAGACCTGAAACATTAACTCTGTTTTTTCCTTCACAGTTGCTGCCAGACCTGCTGAGCTTTTCCAGCAACTTTGCTTTTGTTCCTGATTTACAGCATCTGCAGTTCTTTTGGTTTTTATTTAAGGCACAAGCATGCCTGGTTTGGGTCTAATACACAAGTAGATGGCTTTCTGCTGATACGGATGATATTCAACCCTCATTGTCTCTGTAGTTACAGGAGATCATGATCCAGCTGGTTTTAACTTGCTTTTTTGATTGAAGGGTTACTTTTTGAAGTTCCCTTGGCACATTCAGATGAGAGATTCCAGGGTTTATCTCCAGACCGCCATTGAATTTACAGTCATCTTTTGGCATCATGTCCTCTTTTTAAACAACACATGTTATAATTAAAAGTTCAACATGTCCTTAAGTAATCCATTGTTAAAGCAATTTATTGACCTATATATTTGACATCACCAAAAATAGTATCTTGAGCATACTTACTCAAAGCCTAACTTGGCATTTCTTTGTCATAAGTATAGCCTTTTGGAAAGTGGAATCCAAACAGACATTATGAGCATGAAATTCAGTTTCTTTTAGTAACACCAACTGTTCCTTGCTGGCCTATGCACATTGCTGGAGAATATGGGTGCATGTCTACTAATGCACTAGATTTGACACTATGGTGAAGCATTTTTTGTTTTCTTTTAAGTATTCTGTCATTCTGAAAGACCATTCTTCTTTTTAATGCCTTGCATTTAAGCTCGTGTTAAAATGTAGCCAGGTGGACCAACTTGTTGACTGCAGAATCAGGTGATGTTTAGATAGCGCTACAAGGGGGCAAGACACTTTACCAGATAAATCTTTGCTGGGAAAAAAAAATAGAGATTGTTTAACTAAAACAGAGGCACATACACATACACGCATGCATAAGCACACATATCAGGACATATGGTTGAGCTGGTATGTAACCGTCAGTTACACTGTCTACAGTAAGTGGCTGAAATAATGGGCACTAGTGTGTGTACAAGTCTTTCCGCCTGCCATACTATGATACAGAAATTGCATTCATTGTTGGAATGTCCTGGATTTAAACCCAATTGAAAGCAGGATATCACCACATCTGTATGGTCTTGCGTTTACATTGTGATTGATCAGGCCTTGCTTTTACAGTGGGATTGATCTGGCAATCGGGTGACCTGACTTAAGGCATTGCCTTATATACCAAGGGACCAGGATAATAATGGATAAAAATCACAGCACATAAGGACTTTGCCACTGTAGCCAGGGAAGCATGACATGGTCCGTCCAAGAGAAAATTAATCAACAGGGTTACCACTGGTATCATGCTCTTGTGTGTACACGTTAACTGGCAATGGGAGTATGCACTATTCCTTCAGAGAAATAAAAAAAGAGTTACCATATGAAGTCAAAATTGCATCCAAAGTTTGTTTTGTGCTCTTGACACTTCGAGAACAGATCAAGGTCCTTTGAGGTAATGAGATGCACTGTTTAAGGACTTACTTTGTTATGGAAATGCAGGAGTCAGCTATTCAAACCATTAAGTCTGCTCCATCATTCAAAGTGATGAATGAATTATTTTTTGACTGAATGATTTTTATTGTCATATGCATTTGGGAAAATACAACAAAGTGTTCTGTCGCCACAATCCCGTTCCATTTTGGACAGCACGTTCACTGTGCCCCTTCCATCCGTCCTGTTCTGAGCATGCTCACTTTGCCCCTTCGCCTTCTCCTGTTCTGAGCATGCTCACCTTGCCCCTTC
>JAHRHZ010000112.1:41968664-42085072 GCA_024137785.1 Ginglymostoma cirratum | reverse complement strand
GCGGAGGGAGTGGTCCCTCCGGAAGGCAGATAAGGGTGGGGAGGGAAAAATGTCTTTGGTGGTGGGGTCTGATTGCAGATGGCGGAAGTGTCGGAGGATGATGCGTTGGATCCGGAGGTTGGTGGGGTGGTATGTGAGGACGAGGGGGATTCTTTTTTGGTTATTATTGCGGGGACGGGGTGTGAGGGATGTGTTCTGGGAAATGCGGGAGACACGGTCGAGGGCGTTCTCGACCACTGTGGGGAGGGAAGTTGCGGTCCTTGAAGAATGAGGACATTTGAGATGTCTGCTTTCCTGACTGGGTTACAGTAGCAGTAAGAAACACTATAGGCCGTCTGCCAACTGTGGAAATGAAATTGAAACTTGTAAATGTCCACCTGGCTCGGGCACGATGGAAACTGGTGACAAGAATCCTCTCTCTGGGCACACAGGTTCTCCAGAACATTGCCCAGCTAACCTCCCCTTGACCCTCTTCCTGGTCCATCCCACCTTCTCCCTCCTCTTGTTCCCACACCTCCTTCTCCAACCCATTCCCTCCATTTGTCTAGGCTCAGATTGGGAGAGGGGACACAGCATACCACTATGATGCAACACACCCTGGCGGGGGTGTACTGCATGGTGCCGTCTGCCCAGTCCAAAGACGAAAATTTCATCTTTAGGAAGCCTCTGGTCTGTTCCATCATAGCCCTCTTGAGAGCATGGGCTGTTGCATCTTTGCCTGCAACAGTCTCAGGATTTCTGAGAGGTGTCATGAGCCAGGTTTGGAGGGGGTACTCCTTCTTTATCACCAACCATCATGTTATGGGCTCAGGTGCTTTTAAAGAGGCTGGCACATGTGAGTGCTCTGGTCTGTATGGTTTGGGACAGCTTCCTGAATATCGAGTATATAACTGCAATATCTGGCTGCTATGGTCAAAGATGAGTTGAATATTAAGGGAACAGAACTTTGTGCTGCTGGTTGATGAGTGGCAGATAGCAACGTGGCTACAATTGATTGCACACTGCAGTGTTTGAGAATTCTCCTGTCCTCTCTAGTTGGTGGTTGCATCGGCGGGGGGGTGAAAGAGAAGGGCAGGTGGGTTCTGACAAACATTGTAGTGGTGATGTTTGGTTGGAGAATTGTGAAATCCCACCAGTCTCCAGTTATTCCCTATTGTTGAAGTTCGTCAATTCATGCCATTTATTTCTACACCATTGATGAGATATTCACTCATACTTAGTCTCGTTCAACCTCAACATCTCCAAGATTATTCAGGCTAGGCACAAGAGCGCTATCCTGCGCTACCTCCAAATCATTCAAAACGCAACCACCCTACCTTCCACACATATTCCTCACACATGTCCATTTTATTCTGCTGCTATCAGGTATAAAACTTTCAGTTCTACTATGGTCCTTCTGAGAACCTTAGGCTTGCTTTATTTCCCTCAAACTTGTTTGTATTACAGAATTTTGATGATTAACCTTTTTTTAGCTGCTTAAATTCCAGATAGCCTCCGAATTGATAAAATAAATAACAATCCTACACTTGTTGGTTCAATTTTATGCTCTGAATCGGGGAGCAGTTCATTAAGTTATAAAACCTTTGTTATTTTTATTTCCATGTGTTGGGCTTCATGCAGAAACAGAATATACTAATGGGCACCACAGTCAGGAAAAAAACATGAATTGTGACTATTCTGGTCTTGTCCTTTCCAGATGTTTTACCAGACAGCCTTTGTTGAAGGCAATGCTTTTGCAATTATAAAATGTATTTCCACCAGACAAAAATGAGAGAAAACAGTGCATCCAGCAGATTTCACATCAACAAAAACTCTTGTCAGATTACAAGATGATGGTTGAACATAGAACAAAGGCAAAGTTAAGAGTGGAAAATATAGTTCAGGATAACTACAACTGGTGCCAAAATCTGGACCAAAATAGTTTTGGGCTTGGCATAAATTGTCTTCGTATTCCGATGTGCGTGAAGTTCTAAATATCAAATAAAATGTTCTTAATTTTAAAGCATTTTATATCATTTAGCTTGAAAAGAAATGACTAATTTTTATTAGTTACACACTGTCAAATTTAATCACTCTGGCACCACACAAATAATATTAACTGAGGCACATTTAGTTCCATTTCAAACAATGATGTCATTTTCCTATTTTGTGAAGCTCATACAATTGTTTGGCAATCAGTTCTCTAACTCATAAATTCACAATTTGAGGCTAAATTTTGCCACAAATCCGCAAAGTGTCAATTTTGGCAAGTTTCATGGAAGATTCTCTCAGTGAGGTTGAGCGAGTTCTTTCACGCTCCCTCTCCAAACACACCTTGTTCCCAAGGCATCATACCACAATGGCGCTCCGCTTGTCGTATTCTCCTGCTTGCTATTGGCGGAAGAACTTGCCACTGTGCAACATCCTGGGATCCCATGGAACTGTGCCATCTGTACGCCCAGCCAAGTACCTGGTCAAGAGCTGGGAGTCTGGAGTTACCCTTCATCATGCATGTAGTGGGAGAGCAACCAAAAACAAAGGCATCTCAGGGCATACAGGTGGCATGGCTAACACTTCATTGCACGTACAAGTGCCTCTTCACACACCTATTGCTGTATAGAATCAAGCCGTGCTGCGGACTTAGTCTTAGCTTTATCTTATCTTATGAACCTGTCCAGTGGAGTGCTACACTTGCCCCACAGCTCAGTATAGCCCATTGAACAATGTGGGACCATCACATACTGGAAAGCCTTCAAATGGGTCACACATTCACATTTAGTCAGAAACAGCAGATGCAAACAGATGAAAACTGCCTCCGGGAACAGACAGGACTCAATACCTTTCAAGCAGCAACAGATTTACAAATAGTAAGTGATCACTACACACAGCCCACATTAACTGAAACCGGGTGTAATAAGTCCTAAAATCTTGCCTGGCAATGAATGCTGTCTTGCTCCATCATAAAGAAGGTGATGTTCCTCCTGCTCAATGCACTCAACGTCTTCCTCGGAATACTGTAAAGCCCTCTCCACTGTTGCTTGTTGACTGCTCCAGCTGTAAGAACACAGCATGCCTACTGATGACTTCAGCCACCTTATGATAGAGTGGTGTCTAAGTGATGTGCATGCAGTCGATCAAGCTCTGTGCTTGGGTCGTGCTAGCCATGTTGCAAAAGCCTCTGGTCTATCTGTGGCATGACCTTGTTATGAGGAAATGAGAAGCAGTGGCTTGATCTGGCATTATTTGCCTTAGAACAATCTTACTGCATTCTAGGGTCCAGGATTGAGAGATTCCACGCAGGTCCCCAGCGAGTCCTTGGAAGCAACCAGTTACATAAAAGTTGAGTACAGCTGTCACCTTGGCAGCCACAAGGATAGGATGGCCACCCACTCCTTAAGGTCTTAGGTCCTGCTCCAGCAGATGGCATAGTTCAGTGGCAATGTCGCAGGACATCCCCAATCTATAGTGACATGAGTCTCACTCAGCTGTGGATGATAGAATCTGGGCCTCCTGTGCCTCCTGAGAAAAACTCCAGCTGTGACCTCTTCACATCGATGCTCATCAGTGTCTACTCATGGTTGCTGCTGGTCCTGGGCTTGCTGGGACATGTTTTCCTCCTCCATTTTTCTGCGTCTTCATTGCATTGTGGCCTCAGTGACAATGAGGTCTGCTGTGGCTGGATCCATTGGTCATGGTTCCAATGAACCTGTGCGGGGAATATCAGAAACAGAACACATCCTCAGTAATGTGAGCATCCAGCATTCACATCACTCACAAATGATGCTTTGGCTTAGTCCATCATACAGTGGCACATGGAGGGTTCCGAAAAGGAGACCGTGGAATGCATCAAAATGATGTCGGGACCCTATTTTAATAAATGCACCAGAATCCATGGTATGTAAAGTCAACAGAAAATATTGTAATGCTGTGTGATTATTGATACCCAAACCCCAACCCACTCTTGAAAGACGACATTATGTATAAGAGCATGTTGGTAAATACTTATTGTTCAATGCAGGAGAAAATTAGTTTTGTGCTCTTGTGCAGTCTCTGAGATCTTAGATAACACAGCGTGGAGCTGGAGGAACACAGCAGGTCAGGCAGCATCAGAGGAGCAGGAAAGCTGACGTTTCGGGTCGGGACCCTTCTTCAGAAATGGGGCATCTTAGGTTGTCTTTGTCAATTGTGGCCTGTGATTACTCATGTTTCACAGAGATGCCTATCTTTAAACTACAATGACTAGCGACATAGTCAACCTTGTTAGTGAGCAGGATTTGTATTCCACACAGTTAGACACTGCATGCATTTCACAGGCAGGATGCTGTGAATTACTGATGACTTCACTGTGCACTGTGCAAGTGTCTGATTAATGCAGTTACCCTTTGAAGGGCCTTATATTGCTCAGAAGTAGAGCCTACATACTCAGACAGAAGCAAACCACTTTACACCCACCCTAAGTGTGGTCACAGCTATTGTCCTTTATTTCCTGTGTATTTATGATATGTATGAATATGGAAGGCAGCATGGGTCATGCTGCACAGTGAGTCATAGGCTCAGCCTAGACCCCACCCACTCCCTAGCCTCTGTGATCCATTCTTCATGGCGGTCCCTAGTGAGCACATCAGTACTGAGCTTCCAAACACCCCCACAAACCTCTATGGCTTTCAATTCCATCTGTCAACATTAACCCCCTGTACTCTTGACTGATACCTTCATTATGCCAACTCTTGTCCTGCACTGGCCCCCAAG
Source organism: Ginglymostoma cirratum (assembly GCA_024137785.1). NCBI lineage: Eukaryota > Metazoa > Chordata > Chondrichthyes > Orectolobiformes > Ginglymostomatidae > Ginglymostoma > Ginglymostoma cirratum. Next base: position 42,080,344 of record JAHRHZ010000112.1, on the reverse strand, counting down.
TCTAAGCCAGAGTGCTTTTGATTGTTGATAGCACTCTGTCCCACAGGAACCCATGCCCTCCAATGTGCTCTTGTTTACCCCATTGATATGCTGAGGTTCCCTCCCCACAATTACTGCCCCCATTGGATTCCAGCAAGTGGCATCTAATCCCCCAAATATGAATTTGTAAACTTACTTAACACAACAGTGTCCTCTAACAACAGCCATTTGACTTTCAATGAGCTGATCCATAGGACTGTTTGCAGCCCAGCCCCTGACTGACTTGGATAAGCAGCCCCAATTGATGCGTGATCGGACCCCTGACTGATTTCTGTGTAGCTTCCTGTTTGCAAGGACTGCACTGATTACGGCCATTCTGTGGGCTGTATCAATACGGGCTTCCTGACCGTCCAGCCTTACTGACCACGTCCAAGCCCCTGGACTGGCAGAGGAACTGCCCTTGACTTAAAGTTCTTGTGGCCACCTGACTAAAGGCTATTTCCCTTGACCTGACTATGCCCCTTAGACTTTGAAAAATGGCCATTGTGTTGATGTACATGCTATCCATTTGCCGAGTGCACTGTTGACACTTGGCGCAGGTTTGAGATTGACACAGAATAGTCCTACTTATAGCCCGCCTACCACCTTGGGCCTTTTGCTGCTGACAATCATTGACAAAGTACGTGGCTTTGTTATTCTACTCTATCAGACAGAGGTACTGTGAACATTTAAGCCTGGCTGAGTGGGAAAGACAAAAATAGGAAAGGTAAGACAATGCAGGGATGTTGTAAACATCCAAACAGGCACAACGTGAATGAGCACTGAGAGACCAAGCCAGGATCCCTGAGAAGCTCTCTGGTCCAACCCATGATCCACCTTGTGGTAACATTCCAAGAAAGGTGCTGGTGCACTGTAAGTTACAGCATGGTTATGCAGAACGCACTGGGAATGTGCCAGGAGGATGCATTGAGGCTGGTACAGGTCTGATGCCAATGTCCGTCAGTGGGGGGGGATGATGTGGGTGGTGGCAATTCATGGACCGTGCCCTGAGGTGTTGGTGACTGGTGTCCAAGATCGCCACCTGCAGGAGCAGGTGCTGAACTGGGACCACCAGGTAGGAGCTCTGATCTTCACTGTGGGAAACTGCTGTCATCCTACTCCTACCCAGCGGTCAGAGATTGGGATGCCATCTAAATGAAGTGGGATAAACTCACAAAGGGATGTCAGTGAATGCCGATGCATGCAAGTAGACCTTTTGCTGCTCACTAGGGGGAGAATCTCATCTTGCCGTTCAACACTTGTTTAGAAATTAGGACATTTTGCACTTGACACCAAGAAGTTCCTCACTGCTGATCCTACCAAAATTTCCCAGCTTTCCCACCAATATCCAGGTCATTTAGTGCTTGGGAAGGTTCAGTCAATGTTTCTTTTTCACAGATGAATACCACCTACTCCTATTCTCACTGTTTTCCTTCTCTCCATTGACCTCTCTTTCCAGTATTATATACTAATGTCTCCATTTATAACATCCACTTTAAAGACTTTGCCCAACCATCTTCCTTTGATTGACAAGATCCACATGATTTTCCTGATTGAAGTAACATTCTAATTTTGAACTGATGCTTGAACGAGGAAGAGTTTGCTAGATTTAATTTTATTCGTCCTGTTGTAAGGGCCTCAATTTTCCTCAGCTCTGCTCGCCTTGTGGAAGTGGTGTCTCACGTTTACTTTATGGGTCATAAGGTCAGACTGAACAATTTCTCCCATTGTCACAAATGATAATGCACAGCAGCAAACATTTTAAAAATGGAACCCTCTGTTGTTTGACTAATAGTAAAATTCTGCTGAAGGCATCTGTGATTTTTGTAGTTGTTGTCGTTAATTTACGGCTACAGTCATCAACAGCAATTACATGTGACCTTGAAATCACTCTTCAACATTTTGGTTGTAATATGTTGACTTCCAATGGCAAATTGCCTGCAGCAGTTGTAGACTCGTCAACTTTAAGGCAATTTAAATGGTCGTTGGATAAACATATGGGTGATAAGGGAATAGTGTAGGTTAGATGGGCTTCAGATTGGTTTCACAGGTCGGCGCAATATCGAGGGCCGAAGGGCCTGTCCTGCACTGTAATGTTCTATGTTCTATGTTCTATTCAACTGATCTCTGCTAATGCGCAACATTCAGGATGACAAAAATATCCCTCAGTCACTCGGGTAAAATTATTTCAAAATTGGCTTAATGATAAATTGTAAAAGGCGAATAGATATAAAATTACTAGGAAATGATTACCCTCTTTTATGGGCACTTCCTCCCTCATCCCACCAGCAATCTGTTCCACCTCTAAAACTAGGCTGTGTGCGCCAAAATGAGAATAAAAATAAAGGAATTAGGAAATTAAATTGAAGCAGATGAGATTGCACAAAATATGCTGAAATATAACGATTTTTTTTACTTGTCTGCATGATGCAACGTTTTATGCAACAGTTCTCCATGCTGACATTTCCTGCTGGCTACAGAAGTGCACTGCAGTATAACAGAAATTGAGAGAGATCACAGTTTTTCTTGCAACTGTTTATGCTCTCATGACTGCTCCAACTGATATGGTAACAATTATATAAAAATGCAGTTGTATTCAACTAATCCTTTCAGATTAGATAAATACATTTTGAGGTACTTAATTAAAAAATGATGCCCTAAATGTGTTAGCCATCTGCACATTGTGAAGGAAGAAAATGCTTTGGGTATTGTTAAGATTTCTGCAAAAAAAAACACAAAATCAGTCCAGTAGTTGCTCTTTTGCCTGGTCCCTGAGACATGATCTACCTTCTGTCCAGAGATAGTGGTCAACAAGAAGGTAAGCAACTGTGACTGAATTGAGATCTTGTTCAAAAATGTCACATGTCACACTTTTGTCTTACAGAATGTAGTTGCTGGGATTGTCTGTGGTACATCTTTTCCCAACTTAATTTTGGCTCACCTCCCTATCAAATTATTTCTTGGCAGCCTTTACTGGTACAAGTTACAAAGACACATTAAATTCAAAGTCACTTTTAATTAAAATTTTCTGGGGTATAGATAAGAGTGTTATATCTAAAAAAAAATCTGTGGCTCAATTGATCAACTACAAGTGATACAATTAACATTTAAAATCTTTTTCAAATATTTGACAGTGAAACAAAGTATATATTAAAGTATATATGGAGCTCTGTCTTTACTCTGTGCTTTTGGCAATCTACGTTACTCCTAATTTATATTTAATAAGTTGAAATTGCTTTATTATGTAGTAGAGCTGAAGAAGTATTTTCCAAATTGGCATCATTAAAATAGCAATTACAACTTAAATGAAGGGAAAATAACTCTTTGTAGGCTGTAATTCAAATCTAATACAAATCAGATCTTCTTAATGTTTAATTTATTCCAGCCATTTAAAATGCTTCGGAGCATTTACTTTACAAAAAAAAATGCTAAAGTTCTCCCATTTTTGGTGTGTAGTACAAATCAAGCAATAATTTAATCTCAAAAAAAAATTCAGGAAAACATCAATTCGCCTGGAGTCTCCTTTCAGGGTGCTTCTGTCGTGTGGTACTGTGCTAATCGAGCCAATTTTTAAATATGATTTACATACCATTTTTCTGTTTGGTTTTGTTTTTTGAATGTCTAATGATAAAACCAGTTGGCACATATTGATGCCTTAATTAATGTTCAGAGTAATAGAATGTATGCTTTCATCTGAGAGTTGTTCAGCACAATCTGAACATCAGCTCGCTCTCCCTGAGGAGTCACTATGTATAATTGAGGAACAAAGACAGAAATTGTTGGAGATATTCAGCAGGTCTGGCAGCATCTGTAGAGGGAAAGTAGTTAATGTTTCAGGTCCAGTGACTCTTCTTCAGAATGTGTCAGTCCTGGAGAAGTGTCACTGGACCTGAAAAGTTTGCTCTGTTTTCTCTCTGCAGATGCTGCCAGACCTGCAGAGTTTCTCCAGAAATTTCTGTTTTTGTTTCTGATTTCCATTTTTTTTTGTTTTATGTACAATTGAGGTATTGCTTCAGGGGAGTGAAGAAAATCTTGTTTCCTTCTGTGAAAATGCCAGGCATGGAGTAGGTAGAAATATATGGTGCCTCTTTAGCTTTGAAGTGGAATTGCGATGATTAGAATTGAGGGAAACTCTTGGAAAAGGCAAAGAATTTGTACTATAAAGGTTTGAAAAGATTAAGATCTGGAGCAGTGAAATCTTATGTGATAAGATCACATGTGAAAGAGTTATCATTGTTTCAGTGGAGTTAGTTGTCCTTATGTAAAGGTAGATGTATTTCCATACCATAATAAATTAGTTAGTATTAAATCCAATTGAAGCCTTGATAATCCCACTTAGCTAGACTAGCCAAACATACAACAGAAACAAACTGTAATTAAAATGCATGGTATACTCCCTCATTAGGTTATGCACAATGCAATGGATTGTAGATCAGAGGCACACTGTGTGCAGTGTTGAAGAGACAGTTCTGAGACCAGTACATAAGGAGTCTAAGTTCCCAACAGCATTGACTCCTTTAATAATTTTTCTCTGCTGGAGGCCTGCTCGATGGGGATGCCTGTAACAGGCTACAGGCATGGAGTACAGGAAAATCTGCTGTAGGAGTGATGAGAGGAATGAATGGGGTGAGCACCAGCATTAGAGATGTAGAGTAAAGGATTAACTTGAGTATAGACATAGGAAGCTATCTCATAATGATGTCATGATCAGGATAATTCGTTAGAATGTGGATGGTATAATGTGAAGTAAGTAATTACTTTTTGAGCTTCCATGCAAGTCCAACAACACTTTAGAAGCTTGATACCATTCAGGACAAAGCAGCCCACTTGATTGGCACTACATCCACAAGCATCCACTCCCTCCACATTCAGCAGCAGTAATGTGTATTATCTACAAGATACACTACAGAAATCCATCAACGATCCTCAGACAGCACCTTCCAAACCCACGACCACTTCCAGTTAGAAGGACAAGGGCAGCAGATACATGGGAACACCACCTCCAAAGTTTCCCACCAGACCATTCACCATCCTGACTTGGAAATGTATCACCGTTCCTTCATTGTCGCTGGGTCAAAATCCTGGAATTCCCTCCCTTAGAGCATTGTGGGTCAACCCACAGTCAGTGGACTGCAGTAATTCAAGAAGGCAGCTCACTACCACCTTCTCAAGGGCAACTAGGGATGGGCAAGAAATGCTGGCCAGTCACCAATGTCCAGATGCCACAAAATTAATAACTAAAAAGAACCTAAGACTCTAGCCAGATCTCTTTCATAGAATAGTGCGCCCTGCACATTCTCTAAAATGCCACATGACATCAACAGAGGGGAGATTGTGACAAGGGATATTCTCATTGTGGGATGGGAAAGTATGGCCTGATATGCATGGGAATGTGCCCTGATTACAACCTCCAGGTTGTGTAAGTCTTGAGAGGAAGCTTTGTGTGCTTAATTGAGGAGAGATAGCAATGATGGTCAGAGAGTCTGACTGTGGAGGTGGGGTTCTGTTGGTGGGTGGTGGCGAGAGCTATAGTCATGGGAAGAAGCTGATGCTCAGAGTAATGAGAGTAGAGTTTGGGGTGCAGACAGCAGGCAAGTTTCGATTGCGGTATTGGAAATATCACTGTGTACCTTTCAGGGCTTGATGGGAACATTGCTGATTCTCCCAGCCTGAAACCAGTTCTGTGAAGGCACTTAACTCCTGATTCAGCTCTTCATGCCTCTAGTCACCTGCTGGGTTCCTTGAGGCTGAGATGAATTCAAAATAATGGCCAGATCATTGAAATCGGGACATAAGATCGAGGATATGAGTTGGCTCCCATGGCAATCTTGTTGTGCTGACCCCATGCAAATTTCCTGGCAAGTTTGAACTTACAATGTGCAATTGCTCATTTCCCTGGGACCCTCTGTGAAAGTCTCCATGATTCAGAATTAGAATTGGAGATTTTGGACAGTTTTACAGTCCTTACCAAGAAATTTTAGAGGTTAAAACCTAGTCTACCTCCGAAGTAAATACAGAACTGATTTTCAATCACTTACACTGATCCCTTGAATCTCCCTCAATTACCCAACTACCGCTCACTGCCCAACAAACTATACCCAACACCCGACTGATCTACCAACCACCAGTCTAACTCCAAGTCTGACTTGACCTGGCACAATGACGCTCCCCACTTCCAGATCTGAATGCCCACTCCCTTACCATCAGCTCCGCAACCCACCAGGAGCAGGCCAGATGCTAGGATGTCTGAGACTAGTAACTTGTATCCTGTCTTTCCAAAGCTTGTGCACCAATTATAGGGCACACATGGGAAGTGTGATGGAATGCTGTCCACTTGACTGGGTAGGTACAGTTCCAATAAGACTTGAGAAGCTTGACACCATCCAGGCCAAAACAGTCTTCTGATTCGACACCCAATCTCTTCACTCTCTTCACTACTGTTGCGCTCTGCCAGCAGTGGGAATGATCTACTAGGTGCCTTGCAGCAGCTTAGCCAGCCTACTTTACCAGGACCTTCCAAAGCTCTGACCTCTCAGACCTAGAAAGTCAAGGGTTGCAGGTGCATAGGAACACCGTGCATACCAGTTCATTTTGGTCCTGTGCCAATATTGCCAACCTTGCTTGGTCTGCTGCAGAATCCTAGTGAAGCTGGAGGAACAAGATCTCAATCTTTGCTTTGGCACTTTGCAGCGTCCATTGAGTTTGACAACTTCAGAGAAAGAACACTATACTCTATTTTGATTACCCAAACCCCCTTGTATCTTTTTCTGTGTGATGTTGGCTTTCCTGTCAGGAGAACTGACCTTTTTCCCCTTTTCTAACTTACCATTTGTCCTATTTTACATGCCTATCGCTCATTTAATGCAGTTAGCATTTCCTTTGTTATTTTGGTCTTAGAACTCCGAACATCAGTTCCACTCACTCCTCCTCCTCCTTTGTCAACAGCATTAAAAAGTAATAATCTTATAGCCTTCTTTTCAGTTCCGAAGAAGAGTCCTTGGATTCAAACATTTACTAAGTTTTTCCCTCTCTACAGGTGCTGTCAGATCCACTGGGTTTCTCCAGCATTCCCTATTTCCAGTTCTGATTTCTAGCATCTGCAATATATAAATCTTTACAAGGAACACCAGCTCTTGGCCAAGTTGCCTTCCAAGTCAGACACCATCCTGAGTTGATACCATCTTGCTGCTCCTTCACTTTACTGGACCAAAATCTTGAAAGCTAGGCCAAACAATTTCTGAAGAAGGGTCCAGACCTGAAACGTCAGCTTTCCTGCTCTTCTGATGCTGCTTGGCCTGCTGTGTTCATCCAGGTCTACACCTTGTTATCATTGTAACCCTCAATTAGCTTCTCCCTCAAGCGTTTGTCTCTCTTCCCCTTAAATGCATTAATCTTCACTTCTGCAATTCCTTGTGCTAACGGGTTCCATTTCGCCACCACTTTTCAGGTAAAGAATTTTCTTCTAAATCCATCATTTGATTTCTTGATGACTATCTTATGTAATGGCACCTATTCACAAAACGTTCCTCTCTAAATGTTCTCTTTGTATCGATCCTTTCATTCTTTTATTAGGACATACTTACCTTTCATTTATTCAAGGGAAAAATGCCCCAACCTGCCCATCGTTTCCTGCTATATATTCCCCTACATTAGGTAACATGTTTGTAAATCAGCTTTGTACCCTCTCCAGTGCTTCTCTATCCTTATTAATAATGTGGTAAACAGAAATGCACTCAGCCCTCTCAGTCTAGTCGCTCCAAGACTCAATAGAGGTTTTAGTGAAACATCCCTACTTTTTAATTTGACCTCCCAGTTCGATTTCTTGTTAGCCATCACTGATCTGGCAGCACCGTTTCCTCTGATTCATTAGGTCTCATGATGGAAGATGCAGGCAAGTTTGCTTAATATCTGGATTATTTCATTAAGCAAGACACTTTTAAAATCATATTTATTACCGACAAAAAGTCATAGTGAGCTGCCTTCTTGAACTGCTGCATTCCACTTGGTGATAGATACACCCATTGAGCAGTTAGCGAGGATGTTCTATGATTTTGCCACAGCATCAGTGATGAAGCAAGCAGGGTGTCTTGTTGCATAAGTTTAACTGTTATTACCGGCTATAAAAACCAATGTAAAGCTAAATCAGTCAAGGTATGTAAGAGGAAGTAATGATCTAGTGGTAATATCGCTGGACTATTAATTTGGAGACTCAGGTAATGTTCTGGGGACGGCAGTTCGAATCTCACCACGGCAAATGGTGAAATCTGAATTCAATAATTTGCTTAAGGTTAACATGCAGGTTCAGTTGGCAGTAAGGAAGGCAAACACAACGTTAGCATTCATTTCAAGAAGGCTGGAATCCAAGAGTAGAAATTCACCGCATGGCTTTGTCAGGCTCTGGTCAGACCACATTTGGAATATTGTAGACCTCGCATCTGAGGAAGGATGTGCTACTGTTCTGTGCAAGGAATAAGGTTTGTATATTTGTGATTCTCGTAAGTCAGGTTGTATAACTGATATTGCCTCTGAGTTTTTATCTGATTACTGCCATTACACTTTGTTGAAAGAAATATTGGTAAAAAGCACAACACTTGGGAGGAATAACTATTCCATCTGCTTTCCTTTGACACTGCTGTGGCAACCAAGAGTTAAACAGGAGGCCTTTGTTATTGTAGATTTTCACCAATATCCTGGGAGCTACTAACTGTACCCTCACCACACCTTCAATCAATTAAGTTGTTTTCAGAAACAAGAAAAGAATCCATAAAAATGTTCCCAGTGGTATGTAATTCCTAAAATATCATCTTAAACACATTTTCCCATTTCTAAAGGTTCTGTCATGACTTCTTCACACTCACTCAATCATTCTCAGGCAGAAAGTGAAGCTTGCTTTGAATATTTGGCTGGTGCTTAGCTAATCTTTGCTGAACTCGGCAGTTTCTGGTAGTGTGTGTATTTCTGGATTCTCGCTTCACAGGTCGATAAGGATTGCAGATTTGAGGCCTGAGGTCATGTATGTAGTATCAAACCTACACATGTCAATGTACAGATAACAAATCTCATAATTAGTCAGAGCCATTGGAAACAAAGTTTTAATTTATAGATTTCACTTGGGTTAAACTGTCGTGTCATATTAAGAGGTTCTGCCAATTTTGGTTGCTTGTCCTCATCTACATAACACAAGCCAAATTGATTTCAGTGGTTGGTAGAGATCTGAGAAAGGAAATGTAGTGAAGACGCAATAGCAAGCAGGGTATCTCATGACTAACTATGACATTTGTAATTAACTGATTCACACTTTTTACCCAGATACTGCTAAGGGTGTGGAACCCCTACCATTTGGAATTGTACACACTAGTTACTGATTCAGTCATGCAAGAAGGCTGCTCACGACCACCTTTTCAAGGGCAACTAGAGATGAGCAATTGAAGCTGGCCCAGCCAGCGATGATCACGTCCAATGACTGACTTTAAAAAAAAATCATTGGGAAGCTAAATAATCTCACAATGGAGAAATGAATAGAAGAATATTTTGTGAAGAATTTTGTGTGTTCATAGAAAATAGTGTAGGGTCAAATGGCCTGTTTGAATGGCTTCTCCCTTCGCAGTAAGTTTTTATGAGTTGGAATTCATAGTTAACAAAGAAGCAATGATGCCAGATATTCACCTTGGTGAAAGTTTCTGACAGTAATTTGAATCTGATGCCAAGTGAAGGAGATGGCCAGTTATCGAGCAACAGTGATGCATTAAGCAAATTAAATTCATACTGATCACGCTGAAGCATTTTAACATGCATTCGTTAGCTTGCGCTTCTTAATTTTCTGCATTATTATAATTGCAAAATCTGACTATGTTAAACTTTATACAGGAGGTGGCTGACTCTACCACAACATTGACTTATCGTCTGCATGACATTTTTGTGCAATTATTAGGAACCATTTAGAATTAAGTCATGTAGAAATTACTTTTCTCTGGTTTCTGTTCTGATCAATACCTTTTCTGTGAAAATATTGTTCTTTGTGATGTAAATCACTTTGCTACATCTAAAACTGTTCATTATAAATTTGCCTTTTTGATGTAACCCTGAAGAGCCCTTTTTCTGTTCAGTCTTTTAATGGAGAAAGAATGTCTCAAAATTCAAGGTATAAACAATATTATTCCGATGGACATCTTGTTGGGCAGGACTGGGAAGAAACCTCAGTCTAAAATAATATGTATCTAAAAATAATATTCATTACAAATATTTTATACCATATAATAAATAACATATGCCATAAATATATATCTTAAAAATATCTAAAATTAAGTAAGGTCAAAAATCACACAGCACCAGGTTATAATCCAACAGATTTATTTGAAAACACAAGCTTTTGGAGCCTCAGTCCTTCTTCAGGTGTCAGTGAGAGAGGTGGTATCAGACACAGAATTTATAATAAAAGATCAAACGGTCATAGAACTGATGCAAATGTATTGAACAGACCTAAGATGGCTGTTAAATCTTTAGTCAGTTAGAAAGGAGATGTAGGTTTCGATTGTTAGAGTCAGATTAGTTTTGTTTCCAAAGTAGGAATTTATAAAATACCACATTGACTGTCTACAAACTGTGTGCCTTTTGAACAAAATAGAATGTATCTGCAATTACAAATCAGCAAATGCAAATTCACCCCACAGGTTTGTGTGTGTGTGTGTGTGTGTGTGTGTGTGTAATTGCTGATATATTCTATTTTGTTCAAAAAGCACACAATTTATAGGCAGTCATTGTGGCATTTTATAAATTCTTATTTTGGAAATAAAACCAGTCTGACTCCAAGTTTGATACACAGCCAGATTCCAAACAAGAATCACACCTACAATGCATTGTCTGTCCTGGGATGTCACCTCTAGTATACTGGTAAAACCTTTAGTTTTCTCGGGGCATTGACTTGAAAGAAATTCTGGGATTTGCATATTAATCCCTTGTGACTGATTAAAGATTTAACAACCATCTTAGATAATAGGTACTGCAGATGCTGGAGAATCCGAGATAACAAGGTGTGGAGCTCGATGCACACAGCAGGCAAAGCAGCATCATGGGAGCAGGAAAGCTTGACGTTTTAAAGGGTCTAGGCCCGAAACATCAAGCTTTCCTGCTCCTATGATGCTGCCTGGCCTGCTGTGTTCATCCAGCTCTACACCTTGTTATCTCTAACAACCATCTTAAGTTTTTTCAACACATTCACATCAGTTCTATGACTTTTTGATCTTTAGCTTATAAATTCTGTATCTGCTACTACCTCTCTCACTAACACCTGAAGAAGGAGAGAGGCTCTGAAAGCTTGTGTTTTCAACCAAACCTGTTGGACTATAACCTGGTGTTGTGTGATTTCTGACCTTATCCACCCCAGTCCAACACTGACACCTCCACATCATTAAAATTAGATATCTAAAGTAAAATCTAAATAGTTTTTCTAAGTGAAATCACAATAAAATATTTTCACAAAGTAAGAAAAGCATATCCCGATTTGGCCTGGCTATAAATAGAGAATTGGGAGATACAGGACAGATTTTTCCCAATTTTCTGTGCAGTGTTTCGTGGATGAGATTCATTGCAGATAGTTCACCATGGTCTATGCTGACAACAAACATAAGCTTGTCACTACTTTGAACCCAACTTTTCTGTTTCCACTTGACACAGAAATAATCTCTGATATATGAAGGTTTGCAACAGCTATAAGGTCAATGATTTAGAGGGTGTGTTTCTACATTGTTAATGCAACATAATGGATGATGATCGTCATCGTAATCTCAAACCCGAAAATAAAAATGTCTCCTCATAACCACTGTCCTGGAAATCTCCTGGTCTACTCACTTATGTTGCTGTAGAAGAAGTAAGTACCAAGCAACCATTTGCTTTAAGCTTTAGCTTTGCTTGTACCTTTCAAATTCTCCTGCTTTTGCTCTGACATTCTGTTGAGTACCAGTGAGAGTTTAATGACAGTTAGCGCGGTGTGAAAATTACGATCTATTGTAAGTTCAGCTGGTGTTTTCCTGGTCGGGAAGTGGATTAATATGTGTGAGATAAGTTATGAATGGATTGTTCATACATGTTTTGCCCCTGTGTACTAGCTGTCAGTCTGCCTTTGATCACCCTGTTGAACCATTTAATGTCACTACTCGATTGGGGTTGTATCACAATATTGCAGGGCAAAGAATTGTGCAGCTTGCTTTGAACTGGGTAAACTGCTTGGATACAAACAGTGGTCTGTTATCTCTGATTAAAGTCTCCTTCAAACTCCATTTGTAGACTACTCGGAATAACAATGACTGAAGTAATAGTTACAGACTTTATTATTCTTCGGAACAGTTCTGACGAAGGTCAGTGGACCCAAAACATTAACTCTGATTTCTCCACAAATGCTGCCAGACCTGCTGTGTTTTTCCAGCAATTTCTGGTTTTGTTTCTGGTTTCCAGCACCCACTGCTCTTTGCTTTTTTCCTAAGTTTGTTCATTCTGTTTTTTGCAATGACTGTGTTCTATATCTACTGTGGACCGTGCTGTAAGCTATAAACACAAAAGAAGAGATACCAAGCAAACTGATGGAGCTGTGGGCTGACAACTGTCCAGGATGGATCAATGGATTTCATCATAGTATATTAAAAGAGGTTGCTAAAGAAGTAGTAGATATGTTGGCATTAATTTTCCAAAATTCACTGTATCCAGGAAAGGTTTCATCAGCCTGGAAATGAATAAGTCTAGCTCCTTTATTCAAGAACAGAAGGAAGCAGTAAACAAGAAACTACAGGCCAGCTAGCTTGTCTGTCACAGAGAAGATACTAGAATCAATCATTAAAGTGATTATAGCTCTGTGCTTTGAAAATCAGGACACAGTAGCATGAGTACGTTGAAGGCAAATTGTGTTTAAACTTTCATTGGAGTTCTTTCAATAAGTAACATGTACTGTGGATGGTAGGGACCCAGAAGGTGTACTGTTCTTGGACGTACAGAGAATATTTGATAAGCTGTCACCTCAAAGATTACAGAGGAAATTTGAAGTTCATAATGTAAGCGGCAATATATTAGCATAAATAGAAGATTGGCTGAGAATTATCGGGGTAGATGGGATGATGGAGTTTGAAATGCAAACAGATCAATCATGATCTTATTGAAAGGTGCAGAAAGTTTCAGGTACTGAACAACTTTTCTTCTATTTCATATGTTTGTATGTATTGTTGCCATCTTTTCAATGTGTGAGTTCTTTAGGAGTTCATATGGACTGATATGTGTGAGAACCACTATCTCTGATTGGCTCCTGAGTTGTTGAACAATAGCTGGGTATGAACAATACGGCAGAAGTCTTCAAACTGCTTAAGGAGCAAGTGGCGTGCCTCCTCATATTTACAGCCTGAACAAAGCCAGCTTATTTTCACTAGTTGCTATAAACTGTGGTTTTCAACCAATAAGTCAGAGATTTTTAAATTTGTGAATCAGTCACTCAGTGCCTCCTGTGAACTGATGAGAAAATCTGAAGGAAAAAAGAACAACTGCAGATGCTGGAGATCTGAAACAAAGAAAAACAGAAATTGCTAGAGAAACTCAGCAGGTCTGGCAGAATGTGTGGAGAGAGAAACAGTTAATGTTTCAAGTCCTGTGAATGGGACTCAAAACTTCACAGATGCTGCGAGACCTGCTGAATTTCCCCAGCAAACCTCTGTTTTAGTTTGTTTCAGGGAATTGAAGTAATTGGGAAACAAACGAACACTCAGCAAATCCTGAAAACTGACGTCTGTGAGCTGCTTCCCCAGTTCTTTGTTCCCCTTCCACTCACAACACCAACCTTTTAGCCGCCTGAGTCTACCTGTAAGTGTGTAGAGTTTTAGAGGAGTGTTTGAGCTTTAATTGTTAGATCTCCATGTTGACAGTTCATTATTCAACTACAACAAGTGGAAACAATTTATTTATACTAAATAGCAATTCTTCTTGAAATACATAAATTCAGGTCATGTTTTCCATTGACCTGAGTCTAGGACACAGGTAACTTAGAAACTTTTCACACTTTATGAAATTTTCTTAACTTTTATGAATTCCCTAGGACCAGCAGAGTTTGACTTGCAGCATGCATACCAATGAAACCTGCCAACTCTTTTACCACTTTGTCACATATACTAGACCTTGGAAATTTTCAGAGATGACACATCTGTTTCTATGTGTGTAAGAACTTTAGATTTTTGCTCCGGTCTTACGTCTTTGCGTTTAGCAATCTGTTTTGATCATTTACTTTTCTCGGAGTCTGCACCTCGACTTAATCAATGACGCACAATGCGTACCAATAGTAAACAGATGGACATAAACAAAGATTTTAACGGGTCAGCAACCAATCCACTCACAGGATTTGAGTTTATCAGTTAATTATGTTAATGAGACTCTGTGTCTTCATGTTAGAAATAAAGACATCCGATGTGGTCTCACCAATACTGTTACCACTGTAACAACATTTCCAACATTTATATTCCTTGCTGCTTGCAATAAACAGCAACATTTAATTACTTACTGAACTTACGCCTTTTTTTTGTAATTCACATATCAGGACACTCCAATCTCTCTGCAATCTCTTTCCATTTAAGTAATATCCACATTTCATAGATCATAGAATTCCTACAGTGTGGCCCTACAAGTCCACACTGACCCTCATAGCATCCCACCCATCCTATCCCCCTATAACTTACCTAATCCACTCAGCTCTGAGCACTATGGGCAATTTAGCATGGCCAATCCACCCTAGTCTGCACATCTTTGGACTGTGGGAGGAAACTGGAGCACCCGGAGAAAACCCTCGCAGACACGGGGAGAATATGTGCAAATGTCTTTTCTTCCTGTTAAATCCATCTTCCATCCATTAACTTTTTTGACCACATGCATGACATACCTATGTCCCTTTTGAAATGTGTCAGGACCTCCTCACAACTTATTCTCCTACCTTTTCTTGTCACATCAGCAAATTTAGCAACTGTACATTCATTCCCTTCATCAAGTCATTAGTATAGATTCTGAATAGTAGAGACTGTTACATCATAACATTTTGCCAACCCAAAATTGACCCATTTACCCTATGCAATCGCCTGGCTGCCCCTCTGAAGCTGGATGAACAGCTTGGCATTTCCTCCCTATAGCGATTGGAACCAGGTGGAACTTATCGACTATGTGATCCTTGATTAAAGTTGTTAACCTGGGCCAATCAGGAAGCCCTGGCTGACCAATATAAACAGGGGATTTTGAATCTCCTCAGTTCAGCGGACTGACTCCGAGCTGGCTGGCCACAGCCAGAGTTTAGAGCACATGTAAATGAAGGGGGAATGTGGTGATGAGATATCGGCCTCTGTGCAATTATTTCTCCTCTCTTCATCTTACAATAAAGCATGGAATTTTCAATGAGATACCTCTTGTGCCCTGATTGAATTGGGAAGCTCCACAGCAAAGGCAAAAAAAAAACAAATAAATAGGAAAGATGTTGCCAACTGAAATAAGATTGTAGGATCCTTCCTCTTTTTTATATGAAATTTATATCATCTGAAACGGGAGGTACTGAATGGACCAGAATCCAGGTTTTACAGGTGCCTACAGTCGAACGCCATTGTTTATACCTGTATACAGGAATTGGGAATAAAAATTCTCTTGAATAGGAAAATAAATTATGGCATCCATCTTCCTGCAGGAAAACAGCAGCAAAAAACATTCTTTGAATGCGACATCCCACACTCTATATGCTTCCATATATTCTGAAGGGCTACTAAACCAGCCCTTCAGGACATTTACTGCAAAAAGTATATTCTCCCTTCATTCCACAGAATTTCAAATTAATCTCTCATCTATTCCCTTTTCCCTGTTACCCCTTCAACCCCAGCACTTACTTTCAGCTGCTCCCAACATGGCAAAGGGCTGCTTAATATCCATTAACTGGGTGAGCTACCTGTATGACAGAGGTATGACGGATGCAGACAGCTTGCTGGGACTGCTGAGATCAGTCCTGTAGTGATTAAAACGAGGGTCAAGTTGATCTCATTGACTATGAGTTCCCTGATTGAGGTTGTTAACCTCGGCCAATCAGGGAGCCCTGGCTGACAGATACAATCAGGAGATTCAGAGAGTCTCCTCATTCTAGGGACTGGGTCTGACCAAGCTCGTCAGACTGCATGGACTGCGCATGTGTAAATAGAAGGTGACTAGGTGAAGGGATACCTGCCTCCTTGGAGTTATTTCAAGCCCAAGGCCTAATTTCCATGCTAGCCATCCAGTGAAATCGCATGCTTTTTATTATGGTTCTAAAAGCACGTCAGAGCTGACTGTATGCAGAAATGCTGGGAGGGAGCTTTATTCTCTCTCACAAACAGATGGGTTTAAGGCTGATGGAAGGCCCAATGGCTCAAAGTCTGAACCCAAACCTATGCACTTCTAGTTTTAACAGAGGGATCAGAAACCTATCTGCTCACATGAAGTGAATTAGTCAATTAAATATGTTGATGAAGCTCTGTGTCTTCATTTTACCAATGATTCTATTTTTAACCACAGTGTCCTGGTTTTCCTGGGGCAATCTGATAGGTGAAAGGCAAGAGATACCAAATCCACGATCAGCATAAATTGTGGGGCAGGACGGGCAGGAGTTATCCTTCCAGGCCCAACAATGTGCCCAGTAAAGGTACCAAAATTCCTCCCCTCACCACTCCCAGTTCAAAGTTGCAGGACTTTCACGAAATTGTGTTTTCAGACTTCCTAACCTCAAAATAGCACTGTCAATATGAGCTAACATTGTATGGTCTCGAAGGGGCTGAATGGCCTATTGTTGTTCCTCTGTTCCTAATAAATTGCTACTTGTGTTCTTAAGCAGGCCAATTACAAGTTTACCAACAAATGATCTGCCTCCTGGCATTTAATTAATCTAAAAGTTGATACGTATATCACACTGATGTTAAAATTGAGGTGCATCAGAAAATATTTTTCTTTTGCCTAAATTTAAAAGAAAATATCATGATTCATGAAACGGGAATTTGTTCTGCTGATTTTTTTTTCCAGAATGTCCAAAATAATGGTGCTAAAAATAATGCATAAACACCTTTCCAAGAAGACCTCTACTCACCCCAATCTATTTCCGAAAAACTGTTTTGTTTTCACTTGATGGGTTTGGGAGAGGGGGAGAAGGAACAGGTCAGCAAAATGTGTATGCTAATTTTGAAAAATGTCTAAAATGCTGAATATCAAATTACTAAATATGATTTGTGTAATGTTTCTTCAGCATATAATTGGAGAAATAAATGATGAAGACACGAAACCCATTTATGTGAAGGAGCTGAATTAATTTCAGTAGAAAATATAGTCTGGGCCAGCGGGAATAGAAATATTTGGCAATACAAAAAACCCACAAGCATTTGATAAGTCAATAACTTATTCTTTATCATTACTTCTACTGTCGAAATCAAATTTGTTTTGTAAACGTGGAGAGAACAATTTAACCTTTCTGTCTGAGTCATAAGACAATCTCAGCAAAATTGTAAGTTCCTACAAAAACAATCTAGAGAACTAATTCACTGAAGTGGAACTAATTTGTTGAGAAAATACATGATCATTGTGGCCTTTATTCAGAACCAAATCATCATCGAATATGAGATCTGGAAGGGCTGCCTGGAAATAAATTGTCAACTTAGTAAACACAGTTTCCCACAATAAAAAAAAACTTGGAGAGCTGCAGAAAGTAGTTTAATAAGATTTCATAACTGGTGAAAGAGATGATTGCCTGTTAGAAATAATACTGGAGAACAGCTGAAAGAGATTGCCCAAGTTCCAACACACTTTAACTCCTGCTGAGGGGCCATGGGAAAATCCTCAACGGCTTCTCAAAGATGCAGCGTAATTCTGGTAACTCATTCTGAAATCTTACTATCCAACAATACAATTCGCTTCACCTGTGTAACCCAGTAAGGTTGTGTACTTCCATGAATTCTGATGTGACATTTTGACTGTGGATGCAATCTTCCTCACATCTTGTGGAAATGAGACTCTTGTGGGGCAGTATTAGTGTCCCTACCTCTGAGCCAGGAGGACAAGATTCAAGCCCCATGAGCACTAAACATGTGTAATAAAATCACTGAAAAGACTGATTATAAAGTAAATGATCTACATGATCTGTTTGCACATGATAAAACTGACATATGGAAGAACCTGCTCTCTGTAACTAAAAGGAATATTTTCAAGCTTTGCACTTTTTTTATGAATTAGCTGCCTGATTGCCGAGTCTATATTTCCCTGTTGCTTTCTCCATGGCAACATCTTGTCTGATCAGAATCAACTTGCCGGCTAATCAGCAGCCTTTTCCTAAGCTGTTGTGTTTTGCATTTATCTTGATGAGTGCAAACAGAAAGATTTGCCAACATCACTGGTGCAGTGGTAGTGACCCTATCTCTAGATCAGGAGCCCTGGGCTCAAGTTCTATCTGCTTCAGAGATGTGCAATAACATCTCTGAGATGGTTGATTTAGAAAATATATTAACAACATCTCTCTTTTCAGTGATTTCAAAATACATTTATCCTCACTGGAAAATAATAGATCCCAGCTGGAAGACTTAGAAACCTATTTCTGAAGTAACTTATCAATTGGTCTTAGCCATCATCTTTCTGGTTTCATTGAGTTTGCAGCTGCTTATCAAACAGAAGGGCTTCTTTCACTGACAGCATTTTGCACCTTATAGAATAAAATTTGTAAAAACTGAAATAGCTGCCGAAGCTGTAAATCAGGAACAAAAACAAAGTTGCTGGAAAAGCTCAGCAGGTCTGGCAGCATCTGTGGAGGAGAAAACAGAGTTAATGTTTCGGGTCCGGTGACCCCTCCTCAGAACTGATGGTGGCTGGGAAAACATCAGTTTATCTGCAGAAAATAGGGAGGTGGTGGGGTCAGGAGTAAACGATAGGATAGAGCCCAAAGAGAGAGAAAGACAGTTGGACAGACAAAGGAGTTGCTAACGATCAGGCTGGGAGGGTGAATAGTTGTTAATGGGACTGTTAGTGACTAACAACAGGGGGTGTATAATGGCAGGCTATGTGGTAACAAGGCCTGGTGAGTGGGGTGGGGGTCTGGGACACAGGAGAGTTTAAGCCCTAAAATTATTGAACTCAATATTGAGTCCGGAGGGCTGTAGGGTCCCCAAGCGGAAAATGAGGTGTCATTCCTCCAACTTGCGTTGAGCTTCACTGGAACACTGCAACAAGCTGGAGACAGAGATGTTGGCCGGGGAACAGGGTGGTGCATTGAAGTGGCAGGCAACAGGTAGTTCAGGGTTAACAAGCATGGGGCTGGATGAACACAGCAGGTCAAGCAGCATCATAGGAGCAGGAAAACTTGACGTTTCGGGCCTAAACCCTTCATCAGAAATGGGGGAGGGGAAGAGGGTTCTGAAATAAATAGGGAGAGAGGGGGAGGCGGATAGAGGATAGTTCAGGGTCTTTTTTGCGAGCAGAATGTAGATTTTTTTTAAAACAAATTCAAGGTGTTGGTTCATTGTTTTAAAATGGTCATAATTAGTTACTTAAGATTGTGATATTGTCTAGATGACTATCTCTCCCAATAATTGACACATCTATTAATATATACTGTGGGATAAAGGTTCTTTAATTCTCCATTCTCTTGTTTTGCTTTGTCTTGGACTTATCTAGTGATTAGTGGTTGAGGATACGCTACCATAGCGAATGTACAGAAGAGGCACTGTTCTTACATAACGAGCTTTAATAGCAATAAGTACAACTATATTTGGTTAGACATAATTAGGCTTTAGGGAGCTGGTATAAATACATATACTCAAAGCTAAACCTAGCGTAAAATTCCCTGTCTCCATCCACAGACTGTGAGCTGCATCAGTAGAATTAGTGAAGCCAATGTAACATGAATATTAACCTCTTCAGGACCATTATGCTACACAACAGGTATTGATTGATTGAATTATTGCTGTCACATGTACCGAGTGTTGTTCTGTGAGCTGTACAGGCAGATCATACCGTACTAAGTGCATCAGGGGAGCAGAGCAGAGCGCAGAATACAGTGTGACAGCTGCAGAGAAGGTAAAGAGAGAGAGATCAGAATTAACATTTGAGAGTTCCATTCATTAGTCTGATAACTGAGAACTAAGTCTGAAAACTAAGACGTGTGAGCCGTTCTTGAATCTATTTGCACATGTATGCAAACTTTTATATCTTCTGCCTGCAGGAAGAAGGTGGAAGAGAGTATTACTAGGGTGGGAGGTGTCTTTGATTATGTTGGATGCTTTGCAGGGGCAATGGTAAGTACACATTGAGTCAAAGGATGGAAGGCTGGTTTACGTGATGGACTAGGCTGTGTTCCCGATTCTCTGTGGTTTCTTGTGGTCTTGGGAAGACTAGTTGCAGAGCCACACTGTGGTACATCCTGATGGTGTGCTTTCAATGGTATATCTATAAAACTTGGTAAGAGTTCTTGTGGTAATGCCAAATTTCCTTAGCCTCCAAAGGAAGTAGAGATGTTGTTGTGGAGAGATAGTAGGAACTGCAGATGCTGGAGAATCTGAGATAACAATGTGTAGAGCTGGATGAACACATCAGGCCAAGCAGCATCAGAGGAGCAGCAAAGCTGGCGTTTTGGGCTTGGGAACCCTGCAGCCCAATGGTATCAATGTGGACTTCATAAGCATCAAAATCTCCCCTCCCCCTACCTCATCCCAAAACCAGCCCAGCTTGTCCCGCCTCCCTAACCTATCCTTCCTCCCACCCATCCCCTCCTCCCACCTCAAGCCCCACACCCATCTCCTACCTACTAGCCTCATCCCACCCCCTTGACCTGTCCCTCCTCCCTGGACTGACCTATCTCCTCCCTACCTCCCCACCTACACTCACCTTTACTGGCTCCATCCCCACCTCTTTGACCTCTCTGTCTCCTCTCCACCTATCTTCTCTTCTATCCATCTTCTATGCGCCTCCCCCTCTCTCCCTTATTTATTTCAGAACCCCATTCCTCTCCCCCATTTCTGAAGAAGGGTCTAGGCCCAAAACGTCAGCTTTCCTGCTCGTCTGATGCTGCTTGGCCTGCTGTGTTCATCCAGCTGTACACCTTGTTATATCAGAGATGTTGTTGTGCTTCCTTGACTTTCATGTTGACGTGGATGGACCAGGACGATTGTTGGTAATCGGCACTTGCAGGAACTTGATGTTCTACACCATCTCCAACTCAGTACCATTGATGTAGACAGTGGGGTGAGCCCTCCACTTCGCTTTCTGAGGTCAATGACTAGCTCCTTCATTTTGCTGATGCTGATGGAGAGATTACTGTCTTTATACCATACCATTAAACACTCAGTGCGTTTCCTGTATTCTGTCTCATTGTTGTTTGAGATCTGCCCTAAAACAGGGGTGACATCAGCAGACACGTAAACAGTTAAGGTGGAATTTGGTTGCACAGTTATGAGTGTATAGTAGGGGCTGAGCATGCAGCCTTCCGGGGGAACTGGTATTGAAGGTTATAGTGGTGGATGATTTGTTGCCTATTCTTACTGATTGAGCTCTATGGGTCAGGAAGTCGAGGATCCAGTTACAGAAAGGTATCCTCACATAGACACCTGACAGAAGTCGAATTATTACAAGATGACAACAGTAGTCACCGAGTGAATTACCACATGGTTGCAGCAGCATGACCTGGCCCCTACCCTGAGGAGATGAAAGCCCAAATACCCAGAAGAAAAAAAAAGCGACTTGAAGAGCCTCAATTTCATCAGGAATATTTATGGAAAGTGCAGCCAGATAACTTAAGACCATAAGATTGTCGGAAAAACCCAACTGGTTCACTAATGTCCTTTAGGGAAGGAAACTGCCATCCTTACCTGGTCTGGCCTACATGTGACTCCAGACCCACAGCAATGTGGTTGACTCTTAACTGCCTCTGGGCAATTAGAGTTGGGCAACAAATGTTGCCTGGTCAGTGACACCCTCATCCCGTGAATGAATAAAGAAAAAGAAATAAGATCAGAAAATTCAGGAGCAGAAGTGGGCAATTCAGCCCATTGATTCTGCTCCATCATTCAACGTGATCATGGCTGATCTGATAACCCTCAATTCCAATTCCACTTCCCTACCTTATTTCTTCACTCCCTTCCTGATTACAAATCTGGCCATCTCTGCTTTGTATATTCTTAATGACCCAGCCTCACCATCTGTCTGCTGTAAAGCACTCCATAGATTCAGTCCCTTCAGAGAAAATATACCTTAAATGTGCGACACCTTACACTGAAATTACACCGTCGTCTCCTAGATTCTCCCATAAGAAGAGACAACCTTTCCGTTTTGATCGTATCATTTCCCCTAAGAATGTCGTATGTTTCGAAAAGGTTGCCTTAAACGTCATTTATAAATTTGTGAGGAAGAAAGTGCTTGGTGTTGAAGCCTATGAAAAATTAGAAAACACGAGTACAGCTTTTCCTGAATAGACATGGGAAAATTCTACCTTGTCTTTGACAGCTGGGAGAACCCAAGAAATCCACAGGTAGCTGATGTTACCAAGCAGTACACAATGTGAAAGCAGTAAATTATTACAGGATAGCCAGTGATGCGGTTGAAGTTTGTAGAACAATTGAATGCAGCACGAAAAAATAATAAGACTGACAGATAAAGGAAATATTCCAACAAGGGCTATAATGCAGAGTCTTGCAGGGTCTAGTATCATTCAACTGACAGCAGCTTTGGGTAAATACAAGAGTACAAGCTTAAATAACACAAATATACAGCAACTTTGAAATGCTGCAATTTAAATAAAAGTTGGAGCACATGGAGAATAAATGTAAAAATAAATTTCTGAGTAGGATCAAGATCAAAGAAGGACCATATAGAACACAAGGCTGAATTTTGTTGAAGATACACTTCTTAATGTACAGCATTGCCTCAAAGTTACACATTAGGTCTAAAGATGAGTAAGCAAGTACACCATTAGATTCAATGGGTTCCAGTGCAGCATGTCATTCATAACATAAAAACTAGGAGCAGGAGGAGGCCAATCAGCCCCTTGAGCCTGTTTCACTATTTGATACATTCGTGGCTGGTCTCATCTCATTCTCGAATCCACTTTCCTACCCACTTTCCATAATCCTTCAACCCATTACTAATTTAAAATCTGTCTATCTCTTCCTTAACTTTACTCAATGTCCTGTCATCCATGACACTCTGGTGCAGTGAATTCCACAGATTGACAATACTTTCAGAAAGTAATTTCTCCTCATCACTATTCTAAATTTGCTGCCCCTTGCTCTAAACTTATGACCCCTCACTCTAGATTGTCCCCCATGAGGAAACATCCACTTTAAGTCTAATCTGTCAATTCCCTTTGGCATCTTATATACCTTAGTTAGATCTCCTCACATTTTTCTGAACTCCAGAAAGTATAGGCAGAAATTGCTCAATCCCTCTTCATAAGACGAACCTCACATTTTTGGAAGCAATCTAATGAACCTCCTCTACCTGCCTTCAAAACAACATCCCTCCTCAAGTAAGGGGACCAATCCTGTAGGCAGTAATCCAGGTATGGTCTCACTAATGCCTTGTACAATTGCAGCAAAACTTTAAGGCTGTAACTTTGAGTTAGTGTGAGTGACTCGCAGACTCCACCTCTGACCTATGATTATCCCCCATTCTCCGTGTTCCCTTTTGGTTTTCTGTTCCATTGGCTCAGATAAATGTTGAGCCTCCAAGTTTTCAGATGAGCCTTAGTTGAGTTAACAATGAAATTACATAATTCCTAAAATACCAACTTCACCCCCACAGACAATGACATTGGAAATTCCCAAGCCCAGTTGGTTCTACACCCTACCCTTGTTGAAGCCAGGTAGCAACCTGTTTGTGACCCTCTTTCCAGAGATTCCACTTTCCTATCCGTGAACTGCTGCAGTCCATTTGATGCCGGTAGATGCACAATGCCACTGGGGAGAAAGTTTCATGATTTTGACCCGGATAAGTCTCCTGGTCCTGACAAGGATCCTAAAAGAGGTAGCTATCGAGATACTGGATGCATTGGTTAAAATTTCCCAAAAATCCTTAGATTCTGGCAAAGTGCCGCAGATTTGGAAAACTGCTAATGTGACATCCTGTTTGAAAGGGGAGGCAAAAAGTAGGTAACTGTAGGCCAATTACTCTAATATCTATTGTTGGAAAATTACTGGAATCAATTATTAAGGAAGTAACAGCAGAACGTTTGGAAAATCATAATCTAATCAAGCACAGTCAGCATGGCTTCACGAAAGGGAACTCTTGTCTGACTAATGTATTAGAGTTTCTCAAGGAAGTTTGGACCAGAGACAATGAAGGGGACCCAACAGATGTGTTGTGTTTGGATTTCAAGAAGGCCTTTGACAAGGTACATCACAAAAGGTTAAATCATAAGCCAAGAGCCCATGGTGATGAAGGTTGTATATTGGTGTGGATAGAGAATAGCTTCATGTGCAAGAAACAGCGAGTGGGGATAAGAGGTTCTTTTCCAGGTTGGCAACTTGTAACCAGTGGGGTTCCACAGGGATCAAGGCTGGGATCACAACTGTTCACAATATATATTAATAGTTGGAGGAAAGAAGTAACTATAGTCTAGTTTGCATACAACTGGAAAATAGATGGAGAAGGCAAGTAGCACAATGGATACAAACAGTTTGTAGAGAAATATTTATACATTAAGTAGGTGGCAAATAGAGCCCAATGTGGAAAAATATGACATTGTTTATTTTGGAAGGGAGAACAAAAGAATAGAGTGTTAGTTGAACGGGGAAAGCTGTAGAAAACTGCAACACAAAGGGACTTGGTGTCACTTATGCGAGAAACATAGACAGCTAGCAGACTGGTGCAGCAGGTAATCAGGTAGGTCAATGGAATGTTGGCCCTTATTTCAGGGGGTTGGAGTATAAGGGTACAGAAGTCTTATTACAACTGTACAAGGTACTGGTGAGATCACACCTTGACTAACAAGAGCAGTTTTGGCCCCTTTATTTCAAGAAACATTATTTCATTAGAAGCAGTTCAGATAAGGTCCACTAGCATGACCACCCATATGGAGGGATGGGCTGCTTTCTTGAACTACTACAGTGTATGTGCTCAAGGTCGACCCATAACATCCTTATTGAGGGAATTCCAGGATTTTGACCCAGCGACAGTGAAGGAACGGGGATATATTTCCAAGTCAGGATGGTGAGTGGCTTGGAGGGGAACTTGCAGGCATTGGTGTTCCCATGTATCTGCTGCCTTTATCCTTCTAGATGGAAGTGGTTGTGGGTTTCGAAGGTGCTGTCTGAGGATCTTTGGTCAATTTCTGCAGCGCTTCTTGTAGATAGTAGCAGCAATGTTGACTGAGTGTCGGTGGTGGAGAGAGTGGATTCCAAAATACTACAACATGCCAGGAAAGTATTGTGAAATATCACAATACCTAGGAGTAAATGTTTAATATGTTCATCTGAAATGCTTCTCTGATGTTTTGGCCGTGGCTTTAGCCATCCTAAAGTAAATTGATTAGAACCTCTGCTGATATAGTGAATAAAGAACTTGAAATAAACACTTGTATCCTATAACATCATTTCAAAGATTAGGTATTAATAAAAGATAAATTTCTATATCAATAAAACTTAAATTCATTGCATCATTAGAATGTTACTGCGCACTCATCTACTTTTAGAAGAAAGCTGATTGTTCAGGCTTAGTTTAACCATTTACAAAACCTAATGGTCAAATAGTGTCATCACAAGACTTCAAATGCACCTGATTAAATTCATTTGGTCTTGACCTCTTCACAGAAGAGTAATTTTTTTTCAGCATCTTAAGTATAATTGAAACTGTGGCCCTTTTTACAACAGTGTACAACAATAACACTGAAAATGGAAATTACACAGAATAGAAAACAGATGTTGCTTCAACTTCAAATCCTGTCATCAAAGCCACACAGCTAAGTTTGTGTGCCCATGGAAATTCAGTTATTTTAAGAATGGAATATCGGAGGTAATAGCACATAACAAGTACAGTCAGCTATCCAGCTTATTAAGATGATTGATTCACTCTCTGTGCGTTTTCCAGCAATTATGGAACTTAAAATTAAGAATCATGTATTTTGCCAAAAGAAGAAACTTTATTTCTATCTTTGCTTCAGACAAACCCATATATCTGCCTTGAAAACACACACTTAAAACAAAAATCATATGTTTGTTTACTTTGGATGTGGAAGAATTTACAACCAGTAAAATTTTGATGATTGTATGAGCAAAATAAATTTTAAAAGATATAGACTGAGTAGGGTTGATCTCTAAGGGTATAATACATTACTTGTATTTAACTGCTTCAGTGGAGGTGGTCAGAATTATGCTGAGATAATTTTAAAATTTTCTTTGGATTTGGCTGCTGTTAAAAATTGAGCGAAAGTCACAGGGACGAATCTTATGATATTTTTGGTTTAGTGTTGTATGCTATTGTCGAGTTTCACAGAGGGATTCTCTCTGTGAGGCTTAGTGAGTTTTCTCTCACATTTTATTAAACTTGGGTCCTTGACCAGCTACCATGCACCAATGTCACCTCTTTCACCTGATTACATGCCATCACATATGGTTCCATACAAGTTGCCACTCACTGAATATTTCCCAAAATATTAGCATTCCCAATGCGTGTGCCATTGTAGAAGGTCACTGTGCACGCAAGTAAGTGTTAGAAACTGGGTGTTGACTCCCAGAGCAGTGTCATGAAGCAGCAGCCATAAAGTGTCACTCCTCAGAACAAGTAGCTGACCTAGTCGATATTCGCTTACACATTCAACCTCAGTCTCTCACACTGGTCACAGTTATTTAACAGTCTACGATGATCTGCTTCACTCAGCTCCCGTGTGTCAGTCAGGTCCTGTCTGGTTTGTAACACGCAGCACAGCAGAGCTCTGTCATGTAAAAAGGGGAACTTCCTCCTCCCCAGTGTCTGCATCTTCCTCAGAGGAAGTTTGCTGTCAGTCCCTCAGGTTCTCAGTATCTATCACCAACTATGCAGAGCTCAGCACGTCTGGACGATGCAGCACAGTCTGTCAAGGCCTTACTGCAGGGCCCTCCCAAGACTGGGAGATGTAGTGAACCTGCTGTCTTCCACATCCCCATCATCTGCTCCCCCATGATCCTGATAGAGATTTGGGCAGCATGGTATCTGCACTCTGCTTCAGTCATGGGGATGTGCAATGGTTTCATGAGCCATGGTCACACCGGGTAGCCCTTGTCCCCAGTAACCAGCCTTGTAAGGCACCTGGACCCTCAAACACACCAGGTACACAACAGTGCTCCAGGACTTAGGAGCTGCGGCAGTTGCCAGGATAGTGGGCACACGCCACCAAGATGAGGTAACGGTGATCACTTTGACCATTGATCAAATAGAACCCATTCCCATTGCCAAATTCTGCAGTGTTGTGATACAGTCCTCTTAGTGCCACATATGTACAGTTAATAGTATCCTGCTCCTGGGTGAAGGCAACTATGTTCCCGAACCCTACGGCCTGAGACTTATGGAGCTCATGTTGACACTGCGCTTCATGCATTCCAAATAAACAGAGTCGGGGTGGAAAATGCATGGTCCCACGACGCTCAGGCATCTTGAGTGGTTCTGCAGCTGAGAACTCCGCCAGAGCTGTTTGTTCCTTGACCTGTGTAGTGTCTTGCTGCTGGTCCCATATCCTGTGTCAGCCCTGATCTACTTGAATGTGCTTTCGCTTTTGCTTTCTTAGGAAGGCAGCCACAGTAACCAGCTTCCCACCAGTGATTGGGTGCATAAATCTTGCTGGTAAGGACCTATGTTGGGAACATAAGGAGTGAAACAGGTTCTTAGCTCGAAGAACAGTTGGTCATGGCATACCCTGCACACACCCCTCCAATCACTGAGACATGCAGCACACTGATAATGAGGGCCATGTCCCCATCATTCATTCCACTTCAGCCTCAACATGGACACCAGGTTGGTGAAGGTACCAGACCAACTGAGTGACTAACACAACCAAAAGGAGTATCTGCTGCACTCCAACTCCTTCCCTATTCCAGAACAACATTAACCATTCCACCAAGTCCCCTGGCAGCCCATTCCAGACACTGACCACCCTATCTGTGAAAAAATTGCCCTTCTGGTCCCTTTTGTATCTCTCCCCTCTCACCTTAAACATATGCCCTCTGGTTATAGACTCCCTTACCATTGAGAAAAGCTGTCATTTATCTACCTTATCTGTGTCTCTTATGATTTTATAGAACTATTGCATTCAGTACTGTCCATCATAATACTTACATGACAGATGATGAAGTGGCTGTTTCCATCTCCCCCTGCCCCCTTGTAAGTTTCACTAGCAATGGGACACTTTGTCCAACATTCATTTTTTTTTGACTCATTGCTGCTAAACTCTGCATCAGGATGTGCCAATGTTCAATTTATAAAGACCAATGGCATGGTGCAAATGGTCATAGACCAGCGTATGAATTCTGAGCATTTTAACTCTGTTTGGATTGTAGATGGGTGAAGAAATGATTGTAAATTAAATGTAGCTAGTGTTTAGAAGTGCCAGCTTCATGTATTTGTTCTTTCAATATTCGAGAGTCCAGCAAACATTGAGCTAGTTCTTTCATCCATCATTGGATGTGGGCTTTGCCTACACTGTCTTCCAGCCATTGTCTACATTCAGTTCATGCCTACTGAACGTTAAGAGATGACTGACAACATAGCTCATGATGTACACCATCAACACCAGGCTCCACATGGTCACCAAGTACCCCCACAGAGTCCCCATGCCTCCAATTACCTTGCAATATCTAAGGAACCCATTCCCATGCATCCACATCCACCTGGGAACTCACCTCACTAAATGTTGCCTTGAAGATTCTTCCCAATATTACACCTTTCTGACTCCCAGCAGCATCTTTTATGTTCCCCCTGTGGAGAGTACAATGATAGTTACTGCCAAAATGCCCTTGGCAGTGCCTACCATGCCCACCAATGCTGTGCCTTATACCCTACCTCATACATTGACTTTCCCACTATCACTACCCTGCTTCCCACCTCAAAATATGCCTTTGCTTCCTCTCAAGCAAGGCTTCCCCAGTTTTGGCAATGAGCATCCCCACCCACCACCTTTTTGCCTCAACGTCCCCCTTTACACCCTCCTTACCACTCAGCGCGCAGACGCCTCGAAAGCATTTGCTCAAAACCTCTGACCAATTTTGACAAGGCAGCTGCTCGACATAGTTTGCTTGTTGCCCTACCCACATAGCGAGCAGCAGCCCCCCCACCCACCACCACCACCACCACCACCACTCACAGCTGGGATAATATTACTAGCCAGGGAATGAGCCATTAAGGGTCTTCATTTGACTATGGAATGGGAAGAACATCCATGATGTGTCCAGATTTTCTCAGGGTCATTATGGAATGATGAGAACATCCCATCCCATAATCTCCCACACAATTAAATTGTCCCCTCACCATGAAACCCACCATGAGCAGGGCGCAAGATTACACTCTTTGGTTCAGTGGTCTTTGCTGAGTTTAGCCATCATTTTGCTATTATTTATTATCCCCGGTGTTGTAGTCTCCTTGTCTGATGTTAACAACAAAACACATCACATTGGAAAACAATTCATTCTTAAACAATATAAATGAGCATTTGAATCAATAAAATGGAAGGTATGGTGATTGACTACAAAAACAGAAGTTGCTGGAAAAGCTCAGCAGGTCTGGCAGCATCTGTGAAGAAAAAATCAGAGCTAACTGAGTTCTGAGGAAGGGTCATTGGACCCGACACATTTACTCTGACTTTTCCTTCACAGATGCCGCCAGACCTGCTGAGCTTTTCCAGAAATTTCTGTTTTTGTTCCTGATTTACAGGATCTGCAGTTCTTTCGGTTTTTTTGATGATTGACTAGGTCTATTCGTTCGACTGTTTTGCATATTAAATACTTACATATTTGTTGGTGACGGTGTATTGCACATTGTCTGATTTGGTATTCAACTGGAACTAATTAAAGCTAAATGGAAAAAAAAAATGAATGGGAAAGAAACAATTTATTTTATAAGTTCCTCACTTCTAAGTGACTGCTGCAGTAAACAAAAATGTTTCCAAACACTGAAAATATACAAAGCAAGGCCGTTGTTCTCGGGGTAACAGCATTACCAAATAGCACCGTTGAGCCACAAAAGTCAGGATGGGAGGGGGGAAAATGGAAGAATGAAAAGAAGGTTGATGGTGATTTTCTGCCAGTGACTCCACTGTTGTCTTTTTTAAAATCCATTCCCAACAATGAAATAATTGAATGTGGGTATCGCTGACTAGGCTAGCATTTATTGCCCATCCCTAATTGCCCAGAGGGCAGTTGAGAGTCAACCACATTCCTGTGGGTCTGGAGTCACATGTAGGCCAGACCAGGTAAGGATGGCAGTTTCCTTCCCTAAAGTACATCAGTGAAGCAGATGGATTTTTCTGAAAATTGACAATGGATTCATGGTTTTCATTAGACTGCTAATCTGTGTACAGAACACTTCATATGCAATAAATTCCTCTCCTCCATGGTTAAGATGGAATGTGTGATTCCTTTTAAACCACTGCTATAATGAGCCATGGAAATTGAGATGCAATTGGAATTGATTTGTCATTTAATATTTCAATGCCACATTGCATTTGAGCTAGCATTGGAGCTCTTTCATTTGTTCAAATTTTCTCCAGCATTTTCTCTAACATTAAGATGGTTAAGGGATGATCTGATCGCCCAGTCGTATTGTCAATAGGTTAATCATCCAGAGGTTATGGTCTAGGGATGAAGGTTTGAATCCCATTATGGCAGATGATGGAATTTGATTTGGGCAACATGGTGGCTCATAATGCCAGGGACCCGGGTAGGATTTAAGCCTCGGGTAACTGAGTGGAGTTTGCGCATTGTCCCTGTGTCTGCATAGGTTTCCTGCTGGTGCTCTGGTTTTGTCCCACAGTACAAAGACGTGCAGGCTTGGCTTGGAATTGGTATGTGTGCACAATGATAAAGGTAAAAACAATTACAGACACGAGAAGAATTGCATTTTCTTGAACTGTATACTTTTCCTGCAATAACATGGGCTGTATCTGACCCAGTGGACCAGCACCATGGGTCCAACAGCTAAGGCTGTTTTAAGAGCATCTCATAGAAGTCAGAACTCTAAAGCATAACGAATGCCCAACAGAGCGTGAGCAAAGAAGTTGTGGTCCAGCAACCAGGCTCACACAGAGCTTGAGTGTCAGAAGTCAGAACAGCAGATGAGAATTTGGAAAAAACGAAAATTAACTTATTGTTCTGAATTAAACTGTTGGGAATTTCCAAATGATAGTTAAAAGGGTCAAACTGAGAAGGTTATGCCAGAAGATTGCAGAGGTAATTCTACAATGTTATTGTTTATAATGTTGTTTAAACATTCTAAAATCTCACCAAAACAGCTGCAAATGAGAATTCTCATCCCTTGTAATGTATTCCCACTTCAGCTCCGACACATGCATGGCAGATGGATGGAATACCTTTGAAGTGTAGTCGCTATTGTAATGTTAGAAATGCAGCAGCCACTGTGTGTGCAGGAAAGTTCTGCAAACATGGTTGTCATCATACAGGCTGTTCTTTGTGATGTTGACTGTGGATAAATATTGGCGAGGACACCAGGGACAACTCCTGTTTCTTCTTCACAATTGTGCCATAAAATTTGTTTTGTTGTCTACTGGAGTAAGCAGGTGGGACCTTGAGTGAAGATCTCACCTAAAGATGGCACATCTGACAATGCAGCATCCCCTGGTTCCTGCAGCAGAATGTGTTGAACTTAAGCACCATATTGTCACCCTCACATGCGTGGTGTGTCCTCAGGTGTCCGTGAACCCAAGAACTTACATAAAAACAAAAAATGTTAGAAATCACAGGCAGTCAGGCAGCATCCATGGAGAGAGACGAAGCTAGTGATTCTCGTCTAGACGACTTTTTATCTAGACTCGAAACAGTAGTTTGATCTCTGTCTGTCGATGCTGCCTGACCTGCTGTGATTTCTGGCATTTGTTGTTTTTAGTACTGATTCCAGCATCTGCACTAATTTGCTCCTAACTTCTTGCATAACTTGTTGCCAACTTTGAATTACCAAGTGTTTGAATTTTAAAAAAGTAACCAGCAGCATAGCTTTGTGGGTTAAACGTGGCATAAATTGTTAGCTTAGAACACAGCTAGCACTGAAAGTTACATATGTAAAAAGTGATAGTTATTAGCTAAAATACAGATACAAAAATTTCAAGTAAGGATGAAAGTTATGTATAAAGATGATAGAAGCTCACTGTCTAATATCATTATGGGCCTGGCTAGCTTGAAGATTCTCTGTCTGATATGAATCCACTGTTGCTAATTTAACAGATCGCTTACACAATATCTGGTACTGGTTTAACTGAAATTTTTGGTATTAAAAAGTTTGGAAGACCAAAACCGTTGTAATTCGTTGCCAATCAGAAATTCATTCCATGACTCTCAGCAACTTTAGAATCATATTTGACTTTGAGGTGACCCTACTGGTGTACCATTGAAAGCGTACTGTCTGGGTGCATAACGGCCTGGTATGGTAACTGGTCTACCCAGGACTGTAAGAAACTACAGAAGGTGGTGTGCACAGCCCACACCATCACGGAAGTCAACCTCACATCCATGGACTCCATTTACACTTCACATTACCATAGAAAGGCTGCCAGCATCATCAACGACCACTCCCACCCCGGTAATGCTCTCTTCCATCAAGAAGAAGATATAGAAGTGTGACCATACACCAACAGATTCAAGAACAGCTTCTTCCCTGCTGCTATTAGACTGCTGAATGGACCTCTCTAGCTTCAAATAACGTTGATCCTGCTTTGTGCATCTCCTGTGCAGTGTAACCTGTGTGCCTCACTCTGTCTAAGCGCCTTATGATCTGTAAGTCTTTGTTTGCTATGACCTGCCTGTACTGCTCACAAAACAAAGTTTTTCACTGTAGTTAGGTACATGTGACTACAATAAATCAAATCAAATCAATAGTGTTACAGAGAAGGGGGCGTTAAATGAAAGAAAATCCCTGTTATTAGAAGTAACAACTAACAATTTATTTATTTGACCCTAATCGTGAACAAGTTAACAGAACTACTAACAAAACAAACAATTCCCCACTAACTCCTAACTCTTCACCAAGTGAACAAAATTCCACTGGTATGCTACTCCAGTAAACCCAAGTCCCACTTGTATAAACAAAGTTGTAAGAAAAAAAATAAAACTTAGCCTTTCAAAGTCCACATGGAATATGTCTTTAGGAATGCTCTGCCTTCTCACTGTTTCTCCTGTCATAAATACTTTTCTTCTGCTGCTCTCAAGTCATAAACACCTTTCTTCCACTGATCCCACTATCAGGGATGTTTTCTCTGTGAAGACTCTTAGCTGGGAGTGCTGTGGTACACTTTATGGATAAGATGGTGCTTTCTAAGAGAGCTTTGCTATTTCTTACGAGAGCTAGGCACTTATTTCTTAGATGGTGGTTCGCTCTCACACCAATTTTCAAACACTTTCTCCTTATATACCTTGGATGACATATCAATTTTCTTACAATAGCATTGATCTGAGGTTGTCAAAAGCATCAGACTTAAATTCAATCGGCTTTCAATAGCTAAGTGTTTGGTTTAAATTAATTGGCTGATTCCAGCCCAATGCTAAAACATCAAAACAAGCCCAAGGTTTCCAATCCCACAGCCAAATTGATCCATTTTTCAAATTTAGAACTGGCTGTACATCTTCAGTTACATGCAGACACTTACATTTTCTCTGTATAAATCTCTAAGCTTAAAAAAGCACTTTATCTCTTAAAGGCACCACATATTCGTAACACCTCCCCACCCGAAGAAATAAAATCACAATTATTATTAAAAGATGGATGCACTTTTAAAAAATATTAACACTATTATCATGAGATACATAGGTCAGTAATCTAAAATTACACCCTTCATACTAATTCTACATACATATATAATATTGGACTGTACTGTTCTATCTCATCTACACGCTTTCTTTTAATGCATCTGCAATAATATTTTTATGACTGCAACATGTACAATCTTTAAAATAAAAGCCTGCAACATAAGACTCCAACAAGATAGCCTTGTATTCTTGTCCCTAAATCTTTCCAAAAAGGTGAGAGGGTTGTGGTCTGTGTACACAACCATCTCTGAAACATCGTTTGTAACATAACATTAAAATGTGGTAAGGCCAGTACCAAACTCAATAACTGTTTTTCAATGATGGAGTATTTTCTCTGGTGCATATTGAATTTCTTTGTATAATAACCAATTAGCTTTTCAATTCCGCCATCATCCTCCTGTATTAACACAACTCCAACCCCTACATCACTGGTGTCAATAGCAACTTTAAAGGGTTTCAAGAAATTTGGTGTGGCTAAAACTGGTGCGGTAGTTAACGCGGCTATTAAATTCTCAAATGCCTCCTGACATTGTTCTGTCCACCCAAATTTTGTGTTCTTCTTCAGCAAATTGTCAGCGGTGCCGCCATGCTGCTCACGTTTGGTACAAACTTCCAATAGAATCCGCTCAGTCCCAAAAATTGAAACACCTCTATCTTTGAGGATGGTCTTAGAAATTCCTCGATGGCCTTTGTCTTCACATTCCTCGGGGTCATCCTTCCATGTTTGATGTTGTGTCCCAAGAATGTCACTTCTGCCTTCGTGAATTCAGTTTTTGCTAAATTTATAACCAGTTTTGCCTTCTGTAGTCTCTCAAAGAGCTCTGCCAAATGCACCATGGGATTTTTCCATGAATGGCTAAAGATCATCTATATAGATTAAGTCATCTAGATAGATGGCACAATTAGACAATGCTGCCACAACTCTGTTCATAAGTCTTTGAAATATGGCAGGTGCGTTTTTCATTCCAAATCACATTACTTTAAATTGATACAGCCCAGCTGGGGTTACAAATGCAGAAACTTCTTTTGCTCTCTCTGACAAAGATATTTGCCCATAACCATGAATTAAGTCCAACTTTCTGATGTAGGTGGCTTGACCAACTTTTTCCAAACTGTTCTCCAGCCTTGGAATTGGGTATGAGTCTGATTTAGTTGTGCTGTTGACCTTTTGATAATCCATGCAGAATCGTTGAGTATCATCATGTTTGGGAACCAATGCGATCAGCAAACTCTGCTCACTTTGACTTGGCTTGATGGTGTCTTCTTGGCACATTGCTTTCACTTCTTTCTGTTCCTGTGCGGCTTTGAGAGGATTAAGCCTGTACGTGTGTTGTTTTATCGGAACAGCATTCCCTGCTTCAACCTCATGTACTATAACATTAGTCCTCCCCATTCTATTCCTCCATATGTCCTCATAATGATGCAACAAGCCTTTCAATTCAGTTGTCTGTTCCTGAGACAGATAGCTCACTATCCTATCTCATTCTCAAGGGACTTCCTCATTATTTAATTTATTTTGAGGCACATCAAAATCCAAATCATCTAGTTTTGATTCATCACTCTGACGGGCAATAACTAATAACTGTTTCTCCCATCTCCTATGCCTGTCTCAGTAAGGTTTCAGCATATTTCCGTCACATACCCGACAAAGCTTTTTCCTATCGGGCATCCTTACCAGACAATCCACCTGACTCAACTTCTTCTCAATCTGATAAGCACTACTAAACCTTGCTTTGAAGGGATCTCCTACCACTCTTAACAACACCAAACCTTTATCTCCACAGGCAAATGTACACATTTTACTTTTCTTACCAGCTTCTTGCTTCATTAGATGCTGTGTCATTTTCAGATGTATAATCTGTTTAATTTTTCTCTCAACTCAGACATGTAATCCCACTGCAAGATCTCTGACTTTGGACCTATCAATTTTTCCTTCAGTATATTTCAAGGCCACCTTACTTCATGTCCGAGTATCAATTCAATTGGAATAAACTGAGTCGATTCATTTGGAGCATCTGTAATGGCAAACAATATAAATGGGGTACCTTTATCCCAATCATTTGTGTGGTCCTGGCAATAAGCCTTCAGCATAGTTTTTATGGTCCAATGCTACCTTTCCAATGCTCATTGGGATTCAGGATGGTTTGCGCTTGGTTTAAAGTGTTAGATGCCTAAACTATCTATGACCTCCTTAAATAATTTGGCAGTAAAATTGGACCCTTGGTCTCCCTGAATCTCCCTGGGTAGGCCATAATGGGTAAAGAAAGCAAACAACTCCTCCACAAGCCTTTTTGCTTTAACATTCCGTAATGGAGTTGCCTCTGGAAGTCTGGTAGACACATCCATTATGGTTAGCAGATATTGGTTTCCACTTATGGTTTTAAGGAGGGGACCTACACAATCACCATAATCAGTGTGAAAAGTTCTTCAAATGTGGGAATGGGTATCAAAGACATTGGTTTTATTACTGCCTGTGGCTTTCCTACCATCTGACACGTTTCACAGGTACGGCAAAATTCAAACACATCTCTCTGTAATCCAGGCCAATACAAATGCCGGAATATCTTAGCCTGAGTCTTCCTCACTCCTAGATGACCTCCTAAAGGTAATTCATGTACTAATTGTAATACTTCCAGTCTGTATGCTACCGGCAACACAATCTAGTGAACTTGCGCCCATTTCTCCTCTACATTACACTGCTGCAGTCTCTGTTTTTAGCTTAGGATTCTGTCCTTATGATAATAACATTTGGAGATACATTGTGATGCCTTTTCTGAGTAAAGTTTTGGTATATAAGTGTTTTATTGTCTCATCTTTTTGTTGTAACTCCATTAATCTTTCAGAACTAAACACTTCTGCCTGATCCTTCACCTCTTCAGGTTTTCCCTTCATCATTTCATCGAACAGGATGCCACCTAAACTAGACCTCAACTCCTTCGAGATAACAAGGTGTGGAGCTGGATGAACACAGCAGGCCAAGCAGCATCTTAGGAGTCTCTCTCTAGTTTTTCCCTGTTGCTGTAACTTATGACAGTGAGATCTTGTTGACACATAGTCCAGAAAAAATCCAGGGTATTTTTCTTTTAACTGCTCAGTTCCTTGGTTTTCTTTTGGCTTCTTCACTACAGGGGGCATCACTCCCACTTTTGATCCTGCCAAGCCATTTCCAAGAACAAACTGTATTCCTGGAATAGATACTCTCAATCTCTCCCACTGTCACTTTCCCAGACTTGACTCGACTTTCCAATCTTACACAGGGGAATGCTAAATCTCTCTATTTATTCCATAGGTTATCAGCGTCTCAGGTACCATTTCAGAAGGAGTGCAAATACTTCCATCTCTTACTATTAGTGACCGATCAGCTCCTGTATCTGTCAGTATTTTAACTCCTCTACTTTCTCCCCCTGTTCTTCCTGAGTAAACCTTACCCACCTAAGTGAAGTCTTTGTAGAGATCAGGTACCATCTCACTATCCAGCCCCTGACTAGGCTGTGCACTCTCCAGCAGCTCCTCGACTTCTCTTGGGATTTCCTTAATTACCTTGACTCATCCCACTGGTTTAGCCTCTTTTACCACATCCTTTTTCCCAGTGCCTTTCTTGAGCCACCGGCAATGTGATTTTATGAGTCCCACTCCATTACAGTGAAAACACCTGAGGCCTTTTACCTCTTTTCCACTGCCTTGGATTTCATTGTTCACCTGTGGTAAACTGTTCCCAGGGTGATCTACTTTTTGGTTTTTATTGAAGGATCTCCCTTTTCCCCAACTTCTATCCCCCACTGAATGAAATTTCTGTCCGAAGCTAAATTTTAATTGATGCACTAATGTGTATTCTTCTGCTGATCCTGCTATCAGGAATGTTTTGTCTGTGAAGTCTCAGCTGGAAGTGCTGTGGTACCTTTTATGAATAAGATGGTGCTTTCTTAGAGAGCTTAGAAATTTCTTGTGAGAGCTAGATGCTTATTTCTCAGATGGTGGTTCGTTCTCACGCCAATTTTCAAAAACCCTCTCCTTATATACCTTGGATAACATATCAATTTTCTTACAATAGCATTTGTCCAATACTATTTGTTGGCAATACTATCAGATTTAAATTCAATTGGATTTCAATTGTGAAATTTTTGGTTTAAATTAATTGGCTGATTCCAGCTAGTTTCCAAAATATCAAAACAAGCCTAAGGTTTCTAAACACACAGCCAATTGGTACATGTTTCCATCTTAGAACTGGCTGTACATGTTCAGCTACATGCAGACACTTTTTTTTTTCTCTGCTTTTTCTCTCTGTTTAAATCTCTAAACTCTAAGCTCTAAATCTCTAACTTTATCTCTTAAAGGCACCACACACTTGACACAATTTCGTCATATCATCACTAAGATGGTCTGGTTTCACCATGACATTGTCCAACTTTGCAACTCATTCAGATCTTTTGGTGCAGAAATCTCAAGTTCATTGGCATTTTAATGATTTGGATTAAGCTCCACCTCATCCACTTTTCATTAATCCAACTTCAAAGACAGTGAAGAAGTACTCATGTGAGGGACAAGAAAGGAAAGCTCCCACAATAGGACTATTGCTACAACTTTAGATCACAGTCCTGGGTGTTGTTGAGTTTAATCTAGGTATAGGTTATGTGCTCAAATTTAGGAGCGGACTCAAGTCTACAATCCACTGAATCAGAACAAGACTGTTATCCAATTAAGAGATAATAGGAACTGCAGATGCTGGAGAATCCGAGGTAACAAGGTGTGGAGCGGGATGAACACAGCAGGCCAAGCAGCATCATAGGAGCAGGAAAGCTTGATGTTTCGGGCCTAGACCCTTCATCAGTTATCCAGTCAAGTTGTGCTGTAGTAAATGAATATCTTTGGTAGAACAGGAAACACAGGGAATATGAACACATATGAAGATATATGTGTGATTCTCCATTTTTTAACCCAGGCACCGTTATACTCTGTCAGATTGCAGTTTTAACCAACATTTTGACGAAATTGCAAATTACAAATGCAAATTGACTTAACACATTTCACATAGGCTTCTCACTGCTGACAGATGATGTTGAATCTGTCGGTCTAAATCAAATCAAACCAAAATACAAAGTTTCAACATACCAGAGCTCAAAGTGTTTTAAGTCCAGAGCTACTCAATCACCAGTCAATATTTATTTCCTCATGAGCTCAAACAAAAAGACTGGCTTCATTTCTTCAAGAATTCGAAGAAACAAAGATAAGATGAGTTCAGTTTCTTAGGAAAGAAAAATAAATAGCAGTTCAGTCAAAGGGAAAGAGGACAAAAAGGAAAGATTTTAGGTAGCGAGAAACGTAAGATACACAAAAAGACAAACTAAAGAACCGGAGCAAGAAAACAGTCAGATAGAAACTAATAGAAAAGAATAAACAGACTTAAGTATGGAAAAACATTAGAGAAAACATTGAAATGTAAATATTGCTGTCCAATTTGAATATGGCTGTTTCCAGTATTAAGAAGAACAGTATAAAGAAGAAATGTAAAAAAGTGATTTGTGTGCTTTGACCTGTGCTTACACAAGAAATGAGTGAGCAACTAATGGCAAGGATGTGCAGAAAAATTGTGTACAGAAAAGTCATAATCATAGCACGGACAATGGTATCCATTATACAAGGATGTCTGAATGAATTGTTATATTTATACTGAACCACAACAATACAAAACATGTGTAAACTCTCAAGAACAA
Source organism: Ginglymostoma cirratum (assembly GCA_024137785.1). Classification (NCBI taxonomy): domain Eukaryota; kingdom Metazoa; phylum Chordata; class Chondrichthyes; order Orectolobiformes; family Ginglymostomatidae; genus Ginglymostoma; species Ginglymostoma cirratum. Next base: position 42,040,629 of record JAHRHZ010000112.1, on the reverse strand, counting down.
AAACAAAACAAGAAGAAAACCCTTCTGAGGAGGGGTCACCAGAGCCAAAATGTTAACTCTGCATTTTTTCTTCACAGATGCTGCCAGACCTACTGAGCTTTTCCAGCAATTTCCGGATTTGTTCCTGATTTACAGCATCTGCAGTTCTTTCGGTTTTCATTTGTGTAGACTCTCAAGAGTCCACTGTGCTCACTGTTAGGTCATTTTCTATATTTAGATTTTCTGAAGAAGGGTCTCGACCCGAAATGTCAGCTTTCCTGCTCCTCTGATGCTGCTTGGCCTGCTGTGTTCATCCAGCTCTACACCTTTTTATCTCAGATTCTCCAGCATTGGCAGTTCCTACTATCTCTGTAACAAAAGAAAAAAGGAATTGGAATAACTTAATTCTATCAGAAAACTTACTAGAATAATAGATACAGTGACTATTACTAAATTACTATTCTGATATAGTAGCATCCCACAGACAGAGACTTGGAAAAAGGCTAATTTTGAAAACAGATTGTCTCACATGCAACTCCCATAGCAGGCAGAGATCCCTTAGCTTTTGGCTGTAACTGAGAGAGGAAAAAGAATAGCTTTCCCCTCTACAAGACCTCAGCAGCTTCTGCTGAAAACTAAACTAAAGATCCTGGGACTGTGGGTGGGAGCTTGACCACACCCATTCAGGCTGCTTCTATTGTTCCAACTTTTAATAAAAACACTCAAGGCTTCACAAGTTGCTTATCTTCCCAAAGACTGCTTAACACCTGTCCCCCAATCTCTCCTTAAAAGAAGCCAGGACAAAACACACCTCCTAAAGTCATAGCATTGTTACAATATACAACTTTCTAAACGTTTTGAATTAAGTCAAGGAGTGTTAGTGCACAGAGACTGTTTTTGTTCCATTGTGACCAAGACAGTCATTAAGGAGGACGCTATCCACTCTCTACTCAAATCCCAGCTCCCAGCACTTGGCCCACATCCTTGTATGCTACGGCATTTCAAATGATCGTCTAAATAATTCTTAAATCTTGTTTCTATCTCTGGCATTTTTTCAGGAAGTGAGTTCTAGATGCCCACCACCCTCTGGATGAAATAAATTACCCTGAATTCCCCTCTAAACCAACTGCCCCTTGCATTGAATCTATGCCTCTTGGTAACTTATCTCTCTCCACTCAGTGTAAATGTTTATTCTTATCAATCCCATCAATACCGCTCATAATTTTTTAGACCTCAACCAGGTTACAGTCGGGCTTCTCTGCGCAAAGAAAAAGAACCTGAGTTATCCAGCCTGCCATCATTGCTGAAACTTTCCACCCCAGGCAACATCCTGGTGAATTTCTGCTGCACCCGCTCCATTGCAATCACATCCCTTCTACTGTGTGGTGACCAGAACTGTACACAGTTCTCCACTTGTGGCTGAACTAGCTCCGTCATAACTTCCCAGCTCTTGTATTCAAGGCCTTGAATAATAAAGGAAAATATCCATATGCCTTCTTGACCACTTTATCTACTTGTTCTGCTGTGTTTGAGGATCTGTGGATATGCATGCCCAGATCCCTCTGATCCTATTGATATTACCCAGGTCCTACCATTCATTATGAACACTCTTGCCTCATTTGTCCTCCAAAAATGCATCCCTTCATGCTTTTCAGGTTTAAAATGCATTCATTACCATTCTGTCCTACTGACCCCACTATAATATCTGACTGGAGCCTAAAGCTTAAAGAAGCGTAGAACACAATTAAGTGATAATGCAGCAAACTCACTGGAAAAATGGATACTTTACTTTGAAATATCTGTTATATTGGCAAGATTTTGACAAGCCAACTTGTTACCCATCTTTATTAACATTACCAATATATAGTCTCATTCAGGCTCCAACCGAATGCCATCACGTTTCATATCTTTGAATATTTTATAGAAAGATCACTTCTCACAGTCTCATATTTCCAGAAAAGTTGTCTCCATTTTTTAAATTGGTCACTTATCACTTGATTACAATGTCAGCAGGAGTTCACTGCCCTCCAATAGTTGTTCTTTGCTCCTTGTCAATCAGGAAGGTGTAGAATCCCTAATTCAGATAAGTTTTGCCTTTTAGGGAATTTCATTCCTCCTGCCTCAGACATCATGACACGCAACAGCAAGGTTAGAACTGAAGAAACTACTTGAGCTGTGTCATTAATTTTGTGAAATGAACAACTTCTTTCAGAACAAATAGTGCCACAAAATATTCTGGAGATATCCTTTACACTGCTGGATCTGATCAGAGCCAGGCATGACTCTTTTGAACTGCATTCTCAACACATGCACTCAGTAGAACACTGACTGCAGTAGTGATCACTGTCTGGTGTTATAATGCATCCTGGAAGATTTTTATTCAAATCATTATGTCCTCATGTTAATGACAGCCACGTTGCCTACCCAGAAAAGATTGAATAGTTTCTTGCCACATTACAACAGCCACTCTCCAGCATTCTTACACAATCTGTTTTTTAAAATTCTTTTATGAGATGTGGGTGGTGCATGTATTGTCCATTCCTAGCAATTGTTGAACTGAGTGATTTACAGGTGCCATTTCAGGGGCAGCATTGTTGTGGATCTGGAGTCATATAGAGTCATACAGCTGTATAGCATGGAAACAGACCCTTCGGTTTAAGTCGTCCACGCCACCAGATAGCCTAAAATAACCTAATCCCATTTGCCAGCATTTGGCCTGTACCCCTCCAAACTCTCCCTATTCATATCCCCATTCAGATGCATGTAGGCCAGATGTGCTAAACAGATTTTCATCGCTTACGGGCATAAATGAAGCAGACGGATTCTCACAGAATTAATGATTGTTTCATGGTCACCATTCCCAAGACTGACTTTTGATTTCAGAGTATATTAAATTGAATTTAAATTCCACCAGCCGACTTGATGGGATTTGACCCCTTATCCACAGAGCATTGGCCTCCCACTTCCTACAGACAAAGGGGGTGGCCATGGGTACCTGCATGGGCCCAAGCTATGCCTGCCTCTTTGTAGGTTATGTGGAACAATCCCCCTTCCGTACCTACGCTGGCCCTAAACCCCATCTCTTCCTCTGTTACATTGATGACTGTATCGGCGCTGCGTCGTGCTCCCACGAGGAGCTCGAACAGTTCATCCACTTCACCAACACCTTCCACCCCAACCTTAAGTTCACCTGGACCATCTCTAATACCTCTCTCTCCTTCCTGGACCTCTCTGTCTCCATCTCCGGCAACCACCTAGAAACCGATATCCATTTCAAGCCCACTGACTCCCACAGCTACCTAGACTACACCTCCTCCCACCCACCTTCCTGCAAAAATGCCATCCCCTATCCCCAAATCCTTCGCCTTCGCTGCGTCTGCTCCCAGGATGAGGCATTCCACTACCGTACATCTCAGATGTCCTCATTCTTCAAGGACCGCAACTTCCCCCCCTCAGTGGTCGAGAACGCCCTCGACCGTGTCTCCCGCATTTCCCGCAGCTCATCCCTCACACCCCGTCCCCGCAATAACAACCAAAAAAGAATCCTCCTCGTCCTCACGTACCACCCCACCAACCTCCGGATCCAACGCATCATCCTCCGACACTTCCACCATCTGCAATCTGACCCCACCACCAAAGACATTTTTCCCTCCCCACCCTTATCTGCTTTCCAGAGGGACCACTCTCCGTGACTCCCTTGATGGCTCCACACTCCCCTCCAGCCCCACCACACCCGGCACTTTTCCCTGCAACCGCAGGAAGTGCTACACCTGCCCCTATGCCTCCCCCCTCACCCCCATCCCAGGCCCCAAGAAGACTTTCCACATCAAGCAGATGTTCACCTGCACATCTGCCAATGTGGTATACTGCATCCGGTGTACCCGTTGTGGCCTCCACTACATCGGGGAAACCAAGCGGAGGCTTGGGGACCACTTCGTGGAACATCTACGCTCAGTTTGCACTAAACAACTGCACCTCCCAGTCGCGAACCATTTCAACTCCCTCTCCCATTCCTCAGATGACATGTCCATCCTGGGCCTCCTGCAGTGCCACAACGATGCTACCTGAAGGTTGCAAGAACAGCAAATCATATTCCACTTGTGAACCCTGCAGCCCAATGGCATCAATGTGGATTTCACAAGCTTCAAAATCTCCCCTCCCCCTACTGCAACCCAAAACCAGCCTAGCTTGTTCCCGCCTCCCTATCCTGTCCTTCCTCCCACCTATCCCCTCCTCCCACCTCAAGCCCCACCCCCATGTCCTACCTACTAAACTCATCCCGCCCCCCCGACCTGTCCGTTCTCCCTGGACTGACCTGTCTCCTCCCTACCTCCCCACCTACACTCACCTTTACTGGCTCCAACCCCGCCTCTTTGACCTGTCTGTCTCCTCTCCACCTATCTTCACCTCTATCCATCTTCTATCCGCCTCCCCCTCTCTCCCTATTTATTTCAGAACCCCCTTCCCCTCGCCCATTTCTGAAGAAGGGTCTGGGCCCGAAACATCAGCTTTCCTGCTGCTCTGATGCTGCTTGGCCTGCTGTGTTCATCCAGCTCCACACCTTGTTATCTCATTAGCCTCTGTCTCTGGATTAATGCTCCAGCGACAGTAAGAGCAGAAAGCCACTGACTAGGCTGAGACAAACATCACATTGATGCAGGCTGTCATTAAATTTAAGCCATCCATTCCCATTAATAACAAGAATCACAAGAGAGATCTGAGGGAGAAGACTCCAAACTGCTCAAAATAAAGTCCAACAAACTGCTGAGCAGTGTGCCAATAACTACTGGTTACAACTTCGCCAGAATATCCAGAGGTTCTTCAACACAGGAAATGTTAGGGGCATGTACGATGGGATCATAACGGCAAAATAACCATCAACAAAGAAAGCAGCTCAATTGAAAACAAAGGCTGGGGATATGATCAATGGCTGCAATAAACATTTGGAGAGATATGTTGAATATTACCTTCTGTTGTACTCTAGAGAGAACACTGTCACCAAGGAAGCTGTCGACACCAGAGAACGCCTACTTGTCAATGGTAGAGTTGGCTATCTAAGCCACAGTTGGAGTAGCTGAGCAAAGTAGCTGACTGACTTGACATGGACAAAGCTTCAGGTGTTAATGTTACAGAACCTGACCTCGTTAAGCTTGTGAAATGCGTTTCCTGTAGCATCAGCATGAGCTTCTCTGTCTGCGCAGGAGGAAGGGGACGGCTCCCCAAAATATGTGTGATAGTGATGCAAAAGTTGTTCTACAAGAACAAAGTCAATCGCTGAGGTTACAGCAACTATTGAAGGCTTTGCTTACTGACCAGGAGGCGAAAAGTGTCAACCTGCAGATCCTGGCTGAATGTATCCATCTCAAAACCTGGCATGGCTTCGGAGTTGGAAGACTTGCAAGTGACATGATCTTCTCATCTGAAAGAGAAATGCTATTAACAAAGGAAGCCACTTTGTATTGTCTTCATCAATCTCATTATAACATTTAACCATGTGGACAAAGGTGATCTTAACTGCTGGAGAAAATTGGCTTCCAAACCAAAACTGCTCAGAGGGAGTGCTCTTCTCATGGCAGTACGATAGGCAAGGTCAGCTATAATGGGGCAACCTCAGAACCCTTTGAGATTGCTGTGAGGTAAAACAGGAATGTGTTCTTGCACAGCAAACACTGATATTTCCACTCTTTGCAGCTATCAAAAACCTCAGTCATCCACAGAAAGTGCCCACCTGTACACCATAACAGATGAGAAACTGTGCAGCCTTGCTCACCTGAGAACCAAGCCAAAAGGTGTACCAAATTCTCACAGAGTCATAGAAGACCTGGAAGTTCTGGACTCTCTTACCCTGGGGAAAATACCTTGGCTATTCACCCTCTCCATGTCTCTCATAATTTTATAAATCTGCATAGTCACGCCTCAGTCTGACACTCCAGGGAAAATAGCCCCAGTCTCATCAAACTCTCCCGACATGTTAAACCCTCCAACCCTAGAAACATCCTTGTAAATATTTTCTGAACCATTCCAAGTTTCACAAAATTCTTCCTATAGCAGGGAGACCAGAAATGAATGCAGTATTCCAAAAGTGGCTGAACCAATGTTCTGTACAGCCACAACATGCCCTTCCAACTCCTACATCAGTGCACTGACAAAAAAGGCAAGCATGCCAAATGCCTTCTTCACTACTGTGTCTACCTGAGACTCCACTTTCAAGAACTATGAACCTGCACTCCAAGGTCTCTTTGTTCAGCAACACTCCCCAGAACCTTACCGTTAAGCGTATAAGTCCTGTCCTGATTTGCCTAACCAAAATGTAGCACCTCGCATTTATCTAAATTAAGCTCCATCTGCCACTCCTCGGCCCATTGGCCCATCTGATCAAGATCCCATTGTACTCTGAGGTAACCTTCATTGCTGTATGTTACATCCCCAATTGTGGTGTCATCTGTAAACTTACTAACCATACCTCTTATATTCACATCCAAATCAATTAGATAATTGACAAAAAGTGTGGACCCAGTACTGATTAGGCCTCCAGTAAAAAAATACAACTCCAGACTCCCACTCTCTGTCTCCTACCTTTGAGCCAAATTTGTGACAAAATGGCTAGTTCTCCCTGTATCCCATGTGATCTAACCTTGCTAACCAGTCTACCATGCAGAAGCTTGTCGAACACTTTGCTGAAGTCCATATATACAATGCTAACTATTCTGTCTTCATCAACCTTCTTTGTCACTTCTTCAAAAAACTCAATCAAGTTAGCGAGCCACGATTTCTCATGCACAAAGCCGCGGTGACTATCCCTAGTCATCCCCTGCCTTTCTAAGTACACGTTAATCTTGTCCCTCAGGATTCCCTCAAACAACTTACCTACCACTGACATCAGGCTCACCGGTCTATAGTTCCCTGGCTTTTCCTTACCACCTTTCTTAAATAATGGCACTACCTTAGTCAATTTCCAATCTTCCAGGACCTCACCTGTGGCTATCGACGACACAAATATCTAGCAAGGGGGCCAATCATTTCCCTGGCTTCTCACAAAGTTCTAGGGTATACTTGATCAGGTCCTAGGGATTTAGCCACCTTTATGTGTCTTAAGATGATCAGCACTTCCTGCTCAGTAATGTAGACACTTTTCAAGATATCGCAGCTTATTTCTCCAGTTCTCTGGCTACCATACCCTTCTCCACTGTAAAATTGGAGTTTTATTCTATGCTGGTAATGCTGCATTAATATTCCATACTAGGAAACACCCTCAGTGACAATGGATGGAGTCACAAATTTAAAAAGTTTGGCTTGACCATCAACATTAGCAGTGTTGCCATACCATTAACTACTGGCATTGACCATGCAGATGTTAAAAGTTTTCAATAGCTTCACATATCTAGGCATTATGATCACCAGCAAGTTATCATACACATCACAAAACTGCTATTATTATGTCGGAGATGATTAAGTGTGTGGAATAACAGCAAACTGCATGAGAACAATAAACTGTGAGTCTACTAAACCTGTGTCATCTGTGCATTTTTCAACAGTAGTAAAACTTGAATAATGTATGGTAGGCGGGAGATAAGGCTGGACACTTTCCATCTTTGCTGTCTGAAAGGTATCCTTGTCATTTCTGGGCAAGACAAGGTCTTGGAGCATGTTCATTCCATCAGCATATGCTAATTTCTAATAAAACCATGTCTTGGCCACAAGCATCAGATAGATGACAACATACGTCCAAAGACCTTCTGTACAGTGAGCTGAGGCATGACCTCCTGGATGTCCATACCTTTGCTAAAAGAACATCTGCAAGTTAGATATGAAGATGGCTGATAGTGCCACTGACGACTGGAAGACAGTGGCTTAAGGCTGTCATCCCTGGAGGCTGACTATTTGGAAGGCCATTGGAAGAGATGAACAGAAAAGAGTATACTAGCCGGCTATGAAAAAGTTCCAGAGAAATGAGAAGCCAACAAATTGTGCACCTACTCAGCTCGTTGTATTCCTTTGCAGCAAAGATGACGAAGTGCCATTCCAGAGCAGGGTATGTGAATCACAACAGGCAATGATCAGCACAGAACGGAGCACCACACACAAACCAACATCTTACAAGATGAATGGCTGCTATCACAATGCTGTCTGACAGAGAAACCTTCTGCCAGCACCAGCTGAAATGAGAAAAGAAGCAATTACTCCATCGAAGGAGAGGGGGTTCCAGCTTCAATGCAGCCTGTAAATTCTTTTGTTACATTGAAATACATCTGTCTTGCAAGTAACCATAATCTGTCATGCTCATTTCAGAAAAATACCCAATTCTCAGGATAATATTGCACATTGTCTTTTGAAACATGAGGAGTTGGAATTACTGAGTAGAGTTCTGACCTGGCAACATTTGCAACAATGTGGAGGTACTCCCAGGAGTGAAGCTGAGTCAGCTGATGGTGATAGTTGGGAGTCATCAAACTGCAGAAATGCAGTTGTTTCCATCTTACTTTGCACGAGAGATTCAAGCAGCACAGAAAGATGATGTGGATTTTGGCAGCATTCTTGTTTGGCTAATAGATGATATTAAAGCCTTGCAAAATGTACTGACAAATGACCACACATTCAAGGAATAGATCCAATAACGAGGATAAAGAAGAAGGTGTAAAATGGTGCATTGCTCAAAGAAGCAAAACTGTCAGTTAGGCTGTGTCGCATATGCATCTCCTCTGTCACATGCATCTTTTTCAAGTTTACAATCAAAAAACGTTGTTCCATAATGCAACTAATTTCCCAGTGAGCAAAGAAACATAGAAGAATTATTAAACCAATACGTTTGCAAGCTTGAAAGCACGTTGGGTGGTAAATTGGCTTTAATAGACTTTAATGACCATTAAACAGCTAATGTGTGTTATACTAAATTAATCCTTCTTAACTTACCATTTATTGTAACTTAATGGAATTTTTATGGAAGCCATTCTGACTTAGTACTCTCACAACTGAAACCTACTGTCCACTGAAAACTATTCCTCTGGTAGAAAGAAAGGCAAACATCACCAAAGATAAACCTACAACACAGACCAAATAAAAACCAAAAGAACTGCGGATGCTCTCAATCAGGGACAAAAAGAGAAGTTGCTGGCATTTTGGGTCCAGTGACCCTTCCTCAGTGAACCCGAAACGTTAACTCTGATTTCTCTTCACAGATGCTGCCAGACCTGCTGAGCTTTTCCAGCAACTTCTCTTTTTGTTCCTATGATACAGACTTTTGTTTAACAAAATTAACTGTATTTGGAAAACAATGTATAACAGGTAAAAGAAAATTTCAAAACACCAAGAAAGAAAAAGACCAGCAGTGAAATGACATTTCACATCCTCAGAGAGTGAAGATGTGCTCAATTGGAGAAGTAGATTAAGCATATAGCAGATAGTGACACTGGAAGACAGTGGCTTGAAGTTGTCAGTGACTATGAGGAAGGGCTTTGCAAAAGGTGAACAGAAAAGAGTTTACTAGATTGCTAAGAAGAAGTTCTAGAGAATCATGAAGCCGACGAATTGTGTACCTACTCAGCCCACTGTATCCTTTTTCAGCAAAGACAGCAGAGATACCCTAACGGAGTGGGGTATGTGAGTCACTGCAGGCAGTGCTCAGTACAGAGTTGATCATTATTATGTAGACAATTTCTGCATAGTAAAGCCTTCCCAACAACAAATGTGAAAAACTACCAGCATTGGACATTGTCGGTTTAGAAACTAATGCTAATTAGAGGACTGGAGTGCTCCCCTGCATTTTTTTTGAATAGAGCTCTGGAATATTTTGGATTTAGCTAGATACAGCACTTCTGACAATACAGCATTCCCTCAGCACGGTTGGGAGCTTTGTACTCTGAACTAATGAACCTGCACCTTTTCACCATCAGGACTGCACTGTTGAACGAGTCAAACTGGTGTTTGCCTACAAATTGCAGACAACAAAACATTGTGAGAAAGCATAATGTGGACAATTAACTGTTTTCCTGAAGTTCAAGGTATGAAGGACGAGAAAGTTCAAGATTTGAATGAACTGAAATTGATCACTGAGGGGAAAGACAAACACTTCCAAACAGATAACGTGATGGAATGAAAATGAGTCTGGATCTGACAAACAACTTGTGATATAGACACATATTAAAAAATACATAGAAATAAATATCTATATTCGCAGACGTCCCATCGAATCACAAACATTCATGCCGTTTTTAAATATTAATAAGCAAGTAATGAGCATTAATTACTGACTACTTAGTAGCTACAGAGGCATTGGATGAAGGGGTAACAATCCCAGGGTCCACTGAAGCTTTGGAGGAGAAGCTATGGAAATCCTGGATAACAGAGTACAAATAATCATTCAGGCCATTCTTACCCCGAGGGTAAGCAGACAAGAAGGAAAATTCCCATGGAAATTCATTCTTGTCAACATCAATTCTGTTTTTTTTAAGGTTCTTTTACACATGACAAGACAGATTGACTGAGGTGGTAGAAATATCTGAATCTTAAACAGATAAAACTTATTGCTGAGCTTTAAGACAAGGGAACACAAAAACTGAGATTGCTACTTTCATTTGAGGAAACAGACATTTGAGGAATGAGAAATGGAACAGAAAACATTGGAAATACTGAGCAGGTCAAGCTGCATTAGTGAAAGGAGAAACAAATCTAATAGGTGGAACCTTCTGGGCTTGCCTCGAGCTTTTAGATGAGACATGAAGGATATGTCTACAGGAAGTGTGAATGGTAGAAGGATGATCTGCTTTCATTTAGAAGCTCAGACAAACAAAACAGTAAAATCAAATCAAAACATGGGTTTAACTGTCTCAATTTGTTGAATGTGTGATGTTATGTCCAGTAGTGCGTGAAGCATCTAGTCATTTCTTTTATTATTTGTTCATGGGATGAGAGCATCACTGGCCACACCAGCATTTAGTGCCCATTCCTAATTACCTACAAGACAGTTAAGAATCAACCACATAGCAGTCGGTTTGGGGCCAGTCTGGGTAAGGATGGCAGTTTCCTTCCTAAACGACATTAGTGAACCAGTTGGGATTTTCCTTGAGAATTGTCGATGATGAAAAAGGAAGCAACTACTCCATCACAGGAAGGGAGGCTCCAGCTTCGAAGCAGCCTGTAATTTCTTCTGTTATATTGAAATACCATAAGACCATAAGAACGAGAGCAGACATTAGGCCATTTGGCCCATCAAGTCTGCTCTGCGATTGAATCATGGCTGATAAGCTTCTCAACCCCATTCTTCCACTTTCTCCCTGTAATGCTTGATCCCCTTGACAGTCAAGAACCTATCTATCTCCATCTTAAATATACTTAGTGAAATGGCCTCTACAGCCTTCTGTGACAATGAATTCCTTCGATTCATCATTCTCCGGTTAAAGAAGTTTCTCCTTATCTCTGTTCTTTAGGGGCTTCCGTTTACTCTAAAGCTGTGCTCTCAGGCCCTTGTTTCTCCTGCCAATGGAAACATCTTCCCAATATTCACTCTGTCCAGGGCGGTAAAGAATTCTGTAAATTTCAATTAGATCTCCCCGTCAACCTTCTAAACTCCATCAAGCGTAGACCCAAAGTCCTCAAATGTTCCTCATATGTTAAGCATTTCATTCCAGAGCTCATTCTCGTGAACATCCTCTGGACCCGCTCCATGATCAGTACATCCTTCTTGAGGTATGGGGCCCAAAATTGCTCACAATACTCTAAATGTGGTCTGACCAGGGCTTTCCAAAGCCTCAGAGCAACATCCCTGCTTTAATATTCTAGTCCTCTCAAAATAAATGCCAACATTGTATTTGCTTTCCTAACTATCGGCTTGACTTTTAAGCTTACCTTAAGAGAATTCTGGACTAGGACCCCTAAGTCCCTTCGCACTTCAGATTTTGAATGTTTCCCCCATTTAGAAAATAGTCCATGCCTCTATTCTTCCTACCAAAGTGCACAACCTCACACTTTCTCATGTTTTATTCCATCTACCACTTCTTTCCCCACTCTCCTAACCTGTCTAAATGCTTCTGCAGCTTCCTCACCTCCTCAACACTATCTGTTCCTCAACCTATCTTTGTACCATCTGCAAATGTAGCCAGAATGCCCTCAGTTCCTTTACCTAAATCATGAATGTACAAAGTGTGAAGTTGTGGCCCCAACACTGACCCTTGCAGGTCACTAGCTGCCATCCTTAGAAGGGCCCTATTATCCCTACTCTCTGCATTCTGTTAGACAGCCAGTCTTCTATCCATGGTCATCATTGAATCCAGATTTTGAATATATTCAAATTCCACCGTCCACCATGGCAGAATTTGAACCCAGGTCCCCAGGATATTATTGAGGTCTTTCGGTTAACAGTTTAGCGTTAACACATGAGGCCATCATCTCCTTCAAGTCACATGATGAGGTGCTGGATCTCGAGCCTCCACTGGATTTCACTGCAACACAGCAGAAAGCTGAGGGCTGAGCGGTCACAGTGGGGGAATTAAAATAACCAGCTTCTCGAAGTTTGACCTCATGCTTATAGAATGAATGAAGGCTGTCACCCAATCTGTGTTTGGTCTCCTCAGTACAGAGCAGGCTGGGGCACGAGCCTTCAGTGTAATGCACCAAACTGGAAGAAGTACACATCAATTGCTATTTCAGCTGGAAACTTTGGGAACTTGGACAATGAAGGAGGAGACATCAGCACTGCGACTCTTAAAATTGGAAAATGGAAATCTGAAAAAAATCTACATAGACATTCATAAACTTAATTTTCAAGGATTTTCTGAGTTGACACAGTACAGGGAAGTGCTAGTTGAATGAAGTCATGAATGAAGTATGATTGGATAACAGACTGGCTTTTACGGGTAATCTAATATAAAAATAAACTGGGAAAATAACCGAACAAATAGCTTAGCAGCTTGGTTTCAGTAGACAATATGTTGCTGATCCTTCACACTTGACTCAAACTTTGTCATCCTGTACTTAAGGAATCTTACTGGAATGTTAAAGCCCCAGTGTTTATAGGTACTTTCCACTGGTACGCACGATCAGCTGAATCAACCACTTTTCTACTGTAATCTATATTATTCTATTATCCATGTCCTAAGTTTATCATTACCTTAATGATGCTAATACAGGCTTCTGCAAAATGAATGAATTTACGCATTAATATTCTCTGCATGGCAAATGTAGTTTCAACAAGTGCAAGATTCAGTGTGGCAACAAAATGGCAACAAGAATTTTCAGGTGGAATGTTCTGTTCATGGCATTACATTTTCGGAAGGAAGTCAAGAGTGCTGAGGATTGCAAGCAAGAATTGTGAAAATTGTATTAGAAATGAAGAAAGACTGAAGAAGCTGGAGAAGCTACTCTTTGGTGCAGGGAATTCTAAGAATGAGCGGCTTTATAGAGGTGTTCAAAATCAAGAATGATGGTGTAATTAAGGAAGAACCTGTTTCCAATGCCAGGAAGTTTGAAAACCAGATAAGACAGATTCAAAAGTGATTGGAAAAGAATCAGAGGTGCTATAATGAAATTTTTTTATACGAAGTAAGTTATTGTGATCTTACATCAGAGAATCATAGAAACCCAACAGCGTGGAAGCAGGCCATTTGGCCCATTGAGTCCACACTGACCCGCTGAAGAGCATCCCACCAGGATCCACACCCCTTACCCTATCCCTGTAACTCTGTATTTCCCATGGCTAATCCATATCCATGGACACAATGGGCAATTTAGCATGACCAATCCACCAACCTGACTTGACCCCAATGTTAACATTCTAATGAAACTTGGCTAAATATGTGAAAAGTAAACAAAAATGCAAGGTTATTGGCGAAAAAACAAGCTAGTGAAACTCACAGGATTGCTCTACCAAAGAGCCAGCTCACGCATAGTGCTATGAATGATGTCCTTCTGTGCTGCATCATTCAATGATTCACCGTTTCCTTTACAATTTCATCCATAGTTTAGAAGACTAATTGGCAATTAATCACTGTGACACTAAACATTACTGTTAATTATTAGCATAAAGTGGAAAATCTGAACAGGCAGAAATTTAATCAACTGTATATTTGTTGGTCAAATATTAAGCGTTACCAGCAGTATTAAATCTGCTCAAAAGTTGAACTGATTAGAAAACGCCAACTCCCTTGCAATTTCTTTCTTCCAGCAGTTAAGCAGATTGATCATTTTATAATGAGTAACAACGAGTCCCTTGAAAGATACTTAATTGCTATTGTGGGAAATAGTTTAGAATTGGGTCATGAAAGAAATCACAGTTAATGATCACAGAGCAACTCAAAAGAATGCTAATAACACCTCCCAGAATCTTGTCCCAGATAGCTCAAGCCTGATGAACTCCTAAGATCTTGCTGTGAAATTTTCACAAAACCGTCAGGCTTAGAAAGTTTAACCAGGCTGGTATAGCTTCAAGTTGAAAGCTACTATGGTAACAAAGTTAGTGCCAAATATGATCTAACTAACATTATCAATTAAACATCAACTTCAAATATCAACTTCTTTCTTTATGTAATTAAGGCAGTACTTTAGGATCTCGTATACCAGCCCCAGAATCAGTGATAAAAGCATCAAAGCAGTGAAAGTGATCATCTTCAGCTGTCCTACAGTAAGTATAAGATTGCCTCTAGCTATCATTACATTGTTCAATGAACACGGGTAAAATGTTCATCATGAAGACTAAATATTTATCACTGTGCAAAACACAACAGGGAAAGCAGCCCATAAAAATGGAATGAACATTTTTACATAAAGTAATAAGCAAGAATTGGTGTAATAACTTCCTAAAAATTTATTATCAATTGTTTTGGCTGAAGCATCTCCTATAATTTATTCCAATGTTTTTATTTTACAAGAGTCTGCAGTTAGAGAGAGATGGCGCTGTGGTGTTCTGTGTTGTTATGTGGATTACATTTGTCCGTATCTCTGCAATACTCTGTTACAAGTGATGTGTGTTTAATGGATCCCACAGCCTTCATGCCGACACACTTACAGCCAAGGTAAAGATTTGATGATGATGGCAAGCCAGTCAATATACTCAATATAATTGCAATTCTCTGAATATCCCCCATCTTGTAAAATAACAAAGAATACACGGGGAGAATGTGTTGAAGTGAATTGTGGTTGGACTCCACGGTCACCTTCTCTCTATCAAAATATTATTCATTAACATACTCACAAGCAGGAATACGACACAAGCACTCTTTCTCTGTGTGACTGTCGCAACATTTACTTTGACTTAACACCCTACATTCAAATTCATGAAGGTTGCTCCAAATTCTGGTTCACTAGTATCATACTCCAAGGTGATGTCATCATTGGTATTGTAGAATTTTACCAATGGCATTGTTGTTAATAGATATTTGATTCTAGTGAGAACTGTTTGTGTTCTGTACCCTGTCATTAACAATAAGCTTATGGAGAGACTCACACCTGGGTGACAAATTATGCAAGAGCTTTGTTAAATAGTCCACAGATCAAACAAATCATTTTTCTACCATCATATCTGTTGGTCACTGCATCATTCCTCCTATTGCAGTCAACTCTCAGCTTAATTTGTCCTCTTGGCATGAGTGTTGAAATGATAGCCTGGTGATGCATATCTGCCTCACCTGTTCTCTCCTTAATATGCTCTAGCTGTTGAATGACAACCTCTGAATTTCTGAACACGCTAACAGCTTTATTGAAAGCAATTTTCTCCTGTCTCAGCAGACATGCTGTCATGATAGGATCCCTTATGCTTAAGACAATCCTTCTCTGATGAGATCATCTTTCAGTTGTCAAGACTATCAGGGCTTGGCTAAATGTATCTGTGAGGTCAGATACAGATTGATAGTCTCCTTCTCGCCTTTAACTCTGATGATTAACTAATGCTATCCATAAGTAAGTTTAATATGGATCTCAAAGTCTGAAAAATCTCTCCTGTCTAGTTTTCTGCATGTCAGTGAAATCTAGGCTGTAGCTCAGCTTGTGGCATTGTTACTCCAGCAACGATAGCAGGATTGCAACTCCTATTTGCTCATGTTTTCTTAAAACAAGGGTTGCTGATTCATACTTTTGCCACTGAGAGTGCAACAATAATTTTAACCCATATTTTCTTTAAATTTCACAGCAGGGATTGGAAATAGCACAACCATTGTGCCTCACCCAGTAATTCAAAGTTGGAGATTTCATTTTTTAAACTTCTTCTTTGCTGTTCCATGTATGTTCAGCTGATCACTCTGACACTATGTTACAAAGGGTGCACAGTTAATGGCTTCCACAGTCTATGCAGAAAGGCACATGACTATGGAAAGCCAACCACAAAGAACATAGAACGTAGAACATAGAACAGCACAGCACAGTACAGGTCCTTCGGTCCACGATGTTGCGCCGACTAAGATCAATCTACCCTGCATACCCTACCTTTTACTATCCTCCATGTGCCTATCCAAGAGTAGCTTTAGAGTCTCTAAAGTATCTGATTCCACTACTACTGCCAGCAGCTCATTCCACACGTCCACCACTCTCTGTGTGAAGAACCTATCTCTGACATCTCCCCTATACCTTCCTCCAATCACCTTAAAATTATGCCCCCTCGTAATAGTCATGTCCACATTGGAAAAAAAGGTCTCTGACTATCCACTCTATCCATGCCTTTCATCATCTTGTAAACCTCTATGAAATCACCTCTCATCCTTCTTCGCTCCAATGAAAAAAGCCCTATCTCCCTTAACCCTTCCTCATAAGACCTGCCTTCCAGTCCAGGCAGAGTCCTGGTAAATCTCCTCTGCACCTTCCTGAAAGCTTCCACATCTTTCCTGTAATGAGGTGACCAGAGCTGAACACAATATTCCAACTGTGGTCTAACCAGGGTCTTATAGAGCTGCGGCATAACCTCACGGCTCTTAAACTCAATTCCCCTGCCAATGAAAGCCAACACACCATATGCCTTCTTTACAACCCTATCAACCTGGGGTGAGGATGGATGAACTAGCTCCCTTGTTTATTCAACCACCTTTTCAGTTCTTCACAACAAGGTTAATTTAATAACAAAGCCTACTTGTGCATTCCTGTCTCCCTGTTTTAAATGGAGCCAACTTAAACAGGCTTTCTTGAATTAACAAAAAAAGTGATTTTCTTAAATCTAAATTCAAGAAGAATTTATAATGCAACACACAGACACTCAGTAGAAATAAGAACTGAGTCCAAAAGGATACACATTTTTAAAAAGACATGTATTCTGTTCAGTCTCTGTTCATAAAAAAGCAAACAGTTGAACATTACGAACATTGCAATGGAGGTCATCAATTGCATTGACATTGATAATTGAACAGTTGAGCTCAGAATCTTTAGTTTTGCTGCTGGGATGAGATTCTGTCATTGTAATTCCTTTCAACTGTGAATGATTTCCAGTACTCAGGGAAGAGAGAATCTTTTTAGTTGTCCTGTTTTGTTTTGTCTTGTTTACAGCATTTGAAGTAAGTAAGAGTCTGCACATGCAACAGAGAGGTGACTAAGGGATAGATCTTTGACTGTGATCTCTACAACATGCTAACACTAGAATCCAGGCTGATACACGTGAGAGCATTCACTCCCACTAACATGTTCTAGTAGAGTTGAAAGTGGCTTGTTAACCTCTGACCTTGTGTATTCTTCAAGGTAAAACATACAAAATGTATCCAATTGCAGAGGGTGGCTTGTTGACGAGGGAGTTGTTAGCTCCTCATTAACTTTCTAGTCAGAAGAGATCATAGTATCTTTGACACTTCAGGTGTTACATTTCATCAAACTCTCTCTCTGTCTCTCGATGCACCTACTTTATTTATATACATAGCCATTTATAGATACATCATCCTTCCTTTAAGAAACACATTTTGAAATTACAAGTTGAAAATGTCCACAGTACTTTTGAGTTCTAACCGCTCATCACAATAGGGGCTCCAACAAAAACCCTCTGAAAATTTCAGTATATGACATCCACCAGGTCCCCTTTATATTTCCATTCCAGTATGACTTGCCTTCCAATCAACTTGACAACCTATGGTCACGAGCACATAGCATAGGAAGTAATCATGAGGTTACCATTCTTGAGGTCCTGCTTTTTAATTTCCTTTCTAACTGCCTAAAATCTGATTTCAGGATCTCATCTCTCTTCTTGCCTATATCATTGGTTCCAACATGAACTATGATGTCTCCCACACAATGATGGCGTGTAGGTACTCTGTGCCATCTTGAACTTTGCGCCAGTCATGCCTACTGCCGTAGAAATGTCTGTTTGATGCCTTGATTATGAAATCCCCTTTCACTACTGCCCATCCACTCTTCTTCTTCCCTTCCTTTACAGTTGAGGCATTCAAGATACCAAGGCTTGGCTGTGATTTCATTTCCCTGGGAAATCACTACCCTTATCAGTAAACATGTAGAAAACCAATTTGCAAGGAAAATAGACTCAGATGACTCCAACACCATCTGCCTCATTGTCCTTATCTGCCTGATAGTTACTCATTCCCTCTCCCACAGCTACGCCCTCAATCTGAGATATGACCACCTCCACAAACATGTTATCTATAGAGAACTGTGCCCCAAAGATGCACGACAGTGACTTCAGCTGCTTCTCAACTTCTGCTCTTAAGCTTGTGTAGCTGATAACATTTCTTGCAGATCATCTAGGACACATGGTATATCCAAGAATTCCCACTTACCAAAGGCTGTACATTCCACCTGGCTCAGCTGACCTGCCGTATCAAAGCTTCAGCAACAATTCATTATAAGTAGAATCAGTAGGATTACTTACTAGTTGCTCACCAATCATCTTCTTCCCCTGTTGCAGAGTAATAGCTGGAGGCTGAAAAGTGGTGAAAATAAAGAAGCACCTCTTTTCCCTTTCTGTGAACTCCCTCTAACTCATCAAATGCCTGTTTTACTTCCAGAGGTAGCTGGCAGTAAAGAAATCAGGCAGGAGGGAGTTTCAAGAACATCTGGAAGGATGAAAAGGAGGGAAACCTTAGGTAGGGCTGAAGCTTTCCCTATAGGGTACATGCTAGCTCCGTGGAGGAGAGATTGACGCAAAAAGGGCCTCTTCTGTCTGGGTTTCAGCTGTTGTCCTGCACAGGCTCTAGTTAAAATTTACTTACAGCCACAGTGCACTGGGTTACTGGTTTTGGAAAATCATCAGGTGTGTACTTCCTTTAGAGGTGATCAGAAATGGTGCAAAGGTTTGATTGCTGAATGATTAAGTAATTCATATCTACCCAGCTTGCTCACGGCGTAGGGCATAGAATTAAAAATCAAACCCACTAAGATGTCAGCGGGAGATGTTAGAAATTTCCTTTCAACTTGGGGCTACCAAAACTATTTCTAAGCAAGCTTAGTTGAAATTTTGCCACATACCTACTTTCTGCCTGTGAATAAATGATGACAGCCTTCCTGTACATATTTATACTTGTATTATATTACACACAATCACTTCCTTAATGCATTAAAAATATCTTAGAGATCTCAAAAACAAACTGGTAAAAAAAAACTTATGATACTGGCACTGCTGGTGTATCAAATAACATCCTTGCTACGCTACACAGGACTGAAAAAATGTTCTTTTTTTCAGCATGTGCATGTGATTTAGAGACCCATTTAGTAATCAGAGCTTGTGTTAGTTCTTCCACGTGTTGGAACTGGGATTTAAACATAGGTGAATTCATTGAGTTTGATTTTGCATTTCAAATAGAAAATAAACTTCTCTTGGAAAAGTGAACACTCTTTATTCTTGTGACGCCTGTTGAGGTTATGATTATAAATGTTGCATCTTGTTTTACCTATTGAAGCTAGTTTGATCAGCTTGAATAATGTAAATTCATTCCAATCCATGTCTCTGTGGGCCATCTCTAAATTTCTTTCCACTGTCTATTTCTCTCATCATACACACACATTGTGGGACTCTGGAATTTCTCTCTAGAATTCATGTAGGATCTTAGCCCTATGCTTTCACTCTGAGACACTAAGGAAGGCAAATTCTGGAAGCCAGAGTCAATAGATGTGAATCTGGAAAGGCACAGCAGGTCAGACAACATCTGAAGAGCAGGAAAGTCAACGTTTCGGGCCGAAATCCTTCGTAAGGACTTTTGATTCAGAATGTGGTTGAAGAGCTTCAGGGCAGAGGAGACAATCAGGAGGTTGCAGTGGGAGAGAGACTCACTGAGCTCTCTTCAGAAGGAAGAGGAAAACTTCTCCAACGTGGGCATCCTTCGAAGAGACTTCACAGTTTTGGTTATCAGTGACTTGGGGACAGTAAAGACTGCAGATGCTGGAAGCCAGCATCAATAGATATGAAGCTGGAAAAGCACAGCAGGTCACACAGCATCTGAGGAGCAGAAAAGTCAACGTTTCTGGTCAAAACCCTTTGTCAGGGCTCTGTGCTTTTCCAGCTTCACATCAATTGCCTCTGTGCTTTCACTTCCCTGAAAGTGTGACTTCAATTGTTTCCACTTGACAATTTCCTAATGCCTGCTAAAAATGAATTCCCAGGTGTCATGCAGATTTAACACCTGATCACAGATGCCTTCTAATTAACCTTATCACTGCTGATATTTTAACATCTAATTTAACACCCAATTGAATCCAATTTTTAATTTCTGACCTAAACAGGAAATTGCACCTGAAAGGCCAACCCAGGGTTGATGAGAGATAACAAGGTGTGGAGCTGGATGAACACAGCAGGCCAAGCAGCATCATAGGAGCAGGAAAGCTTGATGTTTCGGGCCTAGACCCTTCATCAGAAATGGGGGAGGCGAAGAGGGTTCTGAAATAAATAGGGAGAGAGGGGGAGGCGGATAGAAGATGGATAGAGGAGAGGATAGGTGGAGAGGAGGCAGACAAGTCAAAGAGGTGGGGATGGAGCCAGTAAAGGTGAGTGTAGGTGGGGGGGTAAGGAGGAGATAGGTCAGTCCAGGGAGGACGGACAGGTCAAGGGGGTGGGATGAGGTTAGTAGATAGGAGGTGGGGGTGCGGCTTGAGGTGGGAGGAGGGGATAGGTGAGAGGAAGAACAGGTTAGGGAGGTGGGGACGAGCTGGGCTGGTTTTGGGATGCGGTTGGGGGAGGGGAGATTTTGAAGCTTGTGAAATCCACATTGATACCATTGGGCTGCAGGGTTCCCAGGCTGAATATGATTTGTTGTTCCTGCAGCCTTCGGGTGGCATCATTGTGGCATTGCAGGACGCCCAGGATGGACATGTCGTCTGAGGAATGGGAGGGGGTGTTGAAATGGTTCGCGACTGGAAGGTGCAGTTGTTTGTTGCGGACTGAGCGCAGGTGGTCTGCAAAGCGGTCCTGGGGATGGGGGTGAGGGAGGAGGTGTGGGGGCAGGTGTAGCACTTCCTGCGGTTGCAGGGAAAAGTGCCGGGTGTGGTGGGGCTGGAGGGGAGTGTGGAGCGGACAAGGGAGTCACGGAGAGAGTGGTCCCTCTGGAAAGCAGATAAGGGTGGGGAGGGAAATATGTCTTTGGTGGTGGGGTCGGATTGCAGATGGCGGAAGTGTTGGAGGATGATGCGTTGGATCCGGAGGTTGGTGGGATGGTAAGTGAGGACGAGGGGGAATTCTGGTTTTGTTGTTATTGTGGGGAGGGGTTGTGAGGGATGAGTTGCGGGAAATGCGGGTGACACGGTCGAGGGCGTTCTCGACCACTGCGGGGGGGATGTTGTGGTCCTTGAAGAATGAGGACATCTGAGATGTACGGGAGTGGAATGCCTCATCCTGGGAGCAGATGCGGCAGAGGCAAAGGAATTGGGAATAGGGGATGGCATTTTTGCAGGAAGGTGGGTGGGAGGAGGTGTATTCCAGGTAGCTGTGGGAGCCAGTGTGCTTGAAATGTACATCGCTTTCTAGGTGGTTACCCGAGATGGAGACGGAGAGGTCCAGGAAGGAGAGAGAAGTGTTAGAGATGGTCCAGGTGAACTTCAGGTTGGGGTGGAAGGTGTTGGTGAAGTGAATGAACTGTCCGAGCTCCTCGTGGGAGCATGAGACGGCGCCAATACATGTTGGCATGACACCCAAGTATTTTAGTGAAGGAATGAACACAACAGGCCAAGCAGCATCACAGGGGCAGGTCCTGCTCCTATGATGCTGTATGGCCTGCTGTGTTCATCCAGCTCTACACCTTGTTGTCTCAGATTCTCCAGCATCTGCAGTTCCTACTATCTCACGTGAAGGAATCCTACTTTTCCCAACCCCGTATTCATGTTAAATGTTCCAGGTCTATTGGTGCTGCTGCTAATGTGTGTTCCTTTAAGGATTCTTGTTTAGACATTCACTGCTCCATGCAATTGGAAAATCTGGGCTCAGTGCTCATCCTATGCACTTATGCTTCAAAGTTGCGGTCAAAGTGCTGCAACAACAAGAGGCAAAGACTAGAGCTGCTGGACATAACCACCTGGAAAAGAAACAGGACTAAGTCAGCTTTTGGTCAGTCACAAATCCCTCCACAACTGGAATTGAAGGAGTCTGCGAGCAAGTCAGGCACAAGCAGTAGGTGGTAATGGAATAAACTTAACATTTTCCTGGAGATTAAACGTTTTAAAATGTAATATAACCCAGTGGTTCATTGGCCTCTTTTAATAATTTCGACCTGTTTCTGAATACATTAAGCAAAAATTGCATGATGTGTCACAGCACATTTATACAAATGCCTATGTTAAAAAATACATAATTACTTCTCTAAAAGCATGATTTAGTCGCACTGATGCCTTGTTTCAAACTGTTTTGATATTTTTGCTCGGTAATAAGAAGCAGACTGGAAAGGCCAGGCAACAGATGGTCACGCCAAAAAATGTTTCCCATCACTCTATGATGGGCCTCCTCAGGGCTTTGCCTCAATATAAATCATTGCCTAGTTGCCTGGCTATTAAAAGAACAATTCAGGCAACTGGATTCTGTCCAATCTTTGCTTACTTAGGCAAATGGATGAGAAGGTTAGCCCAAGCTATAATGTAAATTTTGAAAACACCAACTTGTAAAAATCTGGACTTTGATAAAAGAAAAACAAACTTCACTGCTTTAATTTTTGCTGTTATCAATTGATGTCTTTTTTTTGGCAATCTCCTTGACATTGTTTACAAACTTGAAAGACAGTATAGCCTTTGATAAATGCTCCATCCATATAATCTGGTACTTGATCCTTCAGTGACGTTCGCAAGTAGAATTCCTGTGGCTAAACAATTAAATGTCAAACTTTAATCAAATATTTGAGACACAGGCAAAGGCCATGCTGTTTGTCGGATTTTACTTTGAAACTCAGACATGCTGCGAATAGTGCTGGCAAGAAGATCCAGGTTATACTGCAGGGTCCCCTTCATTATCTGTGCAAAGACAGCCGAGGTCGGTGCATGTGTGCAATTAAGCATGATCAGAGTTTGTTCGACAGTATCACATCTCCAGTTGGATTTTAATATCAGGAAAGCGGGATGTCTCTCCAGCCTCTGACTAAACAGAGAAAAGAATTTAAATTTTATTTAAAGGAGAGCATTTTCATTTCATAAATCCAGTCGCTATAGTTTGGTAATAACTTGAAAATTAGTCAATAAGTTTACTTGCAAATGAGAAAGAAAAGTGCTTTGATTTCAGACAGCCATACTGTGTATTGTCTTACCAAATTATACTTTAATTCAGCGGCTGAACAAAATGCATAACCAATGTTCTCAGATATTACTCTGAAGTTAATCAATAGGTTTTAGGGTTTTTTTAAAATTGGCATGCAGTTCTTGCTGGGGGTGAATGGCCGTGTTTCCCCATTATCATCAGCCAATTTCTCCCTCTGAAATGATACTTTGAGCACTTTTTTAAAGGATATTTGTTGTATAGACCACCAGGAAGGGAACTCAGACTGATTGATGTTTTCCCAGGAGAGTTGTGACTATTAGTGGGATGCTGTGGAATTTCTTAATTTCTTAATGCCTCTGTAAAGGTTTTGTATGAAACACAGGGACAAGAGGTCCTATTCTATCTGATGAATGTCTTCTTGAACACTTGGATGAGCAGCAAGGAAGAGTCATTGATGCTTTAAACCACTTTACACAGACATCTGGTGCAGCCCACTGATCAATGCCTCCAAGGAAAACTGTCTGTTTGATCTCATTGATTAGGTTAGAAGCCATTAAACCTAAAATTTTGGTAAGTAGTGTCTGGCTATTATTGAGCAGACATTGAGTCTGCAATAAAATCAAAGTACGGTGGATGCTGATGATCTCAAATAAAAATAGGAAGTGCTGGAGAAACTCGGCATCAATGGAGAGAGAAACAGAATTAATGTTTCCATTTCAATAACTTATCTTTGGCACTGAAGTGAGGTGGGAAATGATGACTTGTATGTTGTTGACAAAGGAGGAATGAGAGGAACAGATGGTGAGGATGCTCAGAGCAAAAGATGAAGGATATGAATGAATAATAGGTGTTAATGATCGGTGCGAATAGTAGAAAATAAGCCAGCTTTACTGAGAGCAAATGCATGCAAACTAGTGCTGGTGGAGGTGGGGTGCAATCAAAATGGAGGACAGTGTTCAGAGTCTGAAGCTGTTGAAGACAATGTTGAACCTGATGGCTGTAAAATGCCTAACTGGTGCTAATGCTTAAGGTTCTGCTATGCTGGCAGACTGCAGGAAGTTGAGGATAGAAATGTTAGCATGACAGCAAGCTGATATTGAAATAACACATGTCCAAAATGGGGATAGGCTGTAAAAGAGTGTGCGGGCAAAACATTGTGATTGCTTCCTTTTTAAAAGTGTGGCCGTTTTGAGCATTTTTTTGCCTGGCATTAGGAGTGCCTCTCAGACTGTATCAGGTGGGTCTTCCTTATCACTGCTGCCCAATGATCACATCCAGTACTGGATAAACAGAAATTCCCTACAATTTAATATTTGGAAGTCTAAAACGATTGCCTTTCGTCTCCAGTGGTAACTCTTCATTCTGATCAATCACTCTACCATTTGCAAACACTTTGTTCTCTAAGCTGAACTTCCACCTAAGGTCACCGAATTCCACCCCTGTAACATTCCCAACTCCACCTCTGCCTCAGGTTATGTGCTGCTGAAACCCTCATACATGTCTTTGTTAGCTGTAGACCAGAATATTTTAATGTATTCCTAGTCTTCTTCTCGTGCCCCATCCTCTGGAAACATATAGCAATCAAGACACTGCTGCCTTTGACCCAACTCATACCAATCCCCAATCAGTCAATAGTCTCTGGAATGTTGTTCTGTCCCTTAAATAAAGTTAAACTCTGTTTAATGCCATAGTCCATTCCATTGAATCTTTACCATGTTAACACTAGGAAGCTCTCAATTTCATTTTCAGCCTCTATGTTGTACTGTCTGATTAATACCATTATCCTGTCACTTAGATTAATCAATCGGCCATTTCACATAGCTTCAGCTCAATAGAAATAAAAATTGGCAGAAATGTACAATACCTAGATTACTCATGATTTTGCATTTTACACCATAATGCCATAAATATAGCAATATTTTAAAGGATGAAAGGTGAGTTTTACCAGATATTCAGGCAACTATTTAGTCCTCAATCTAAATTATTGCTGGTCCTTACTGCTTTGCTTCTTTATGGCAGCTTGCTGTGTGTACATTGGCTGCTATGTATCCTACAGTGACTACACCTCATTGGTTCCAAAGAACCATGGAACCTCCTATGGTCATGCAAAGTGCTATATAAATGCTGGTCCTTCTTGCCCCTTTTTCTGCCAACTAGATTGACAACATATTGACAGTCTGTTCAATTAAATGTTTTATTTTAATTTTCCCTCTATATTTCTCCTGACAGTGGTGAGTCACACAGAATTACAGAATCTCCAGCGCAGCAAGCTTCCTTGCCTAAGTAACTCTTTTATATCCCTTCTCCTTTACTAGCAATGAAAGATTGTTTCCACAGGTTGCTAACAAGATGCATAAGGATTAGTTTTCCCAAATGTGTGCTCTTGGCCTGAATTCTTATTCACTACTGCACATATTCGGGCAATTGTAGATTTGCTTCAATGTTAACCCTCTCAATCCCCACCCTTACAGACAGGAGAGGGTTTCAGTCAGGGTTAAGGAGACAAATACAGGAGTATGACCCTTTTACACCCACTGACTTTCTTACACTGGGATGGTCATTGTGCTATTGGTGTGAATCTTCATTAACATATTTAAATAAGGCTCCTGTGCTCCAATTCAGAGCCCAATTTAAATTTCACCACTGCAATGTGGGACCCCCAGGACAAGAAATCCTGTGGTGATAGGGAGGTGGAAACTGGGGCTCCCCAACACATGAGGCTCTTTCAGTTGTTGTGGGCCAGGAGGAGAGGTACTACCCCTTCAGCCAATCATGGAGACCTGTGAGCTTACTCCCTATCCCCTCACAGGACCTGGCTGCAAGACTGCCGCTCCCCGCACTCTGGATGAACACCTCTCTTTTATCTCCTGAATGACTTCGTGGCAACTTCCTGACTGCAGCCTCTTGCTGCTGATGTTCCTTCCTTCCAGGCTGCTATTTGCCTCGTGGTGAGACGGAAAATTATTAGTGAGCTCCTGGCATTCAGTTTTGAAGGTTTCTGTCTTCCTGACCAAAATAACTGCATAAAGGCCGGGATCCCATCACCAAATCACGCTTTATTTACATGTGCACTGTATATGGGCTCTGACCAGCCAGCTCAGAGCCCGTCCCTACAATCAGGAGTCTCTCTGAATCTCCTGTTCCTATCTGTCAACCAGGGATCCTTGACTGGCTGAGGTTAATAACCCCAGTCAGAGAGCTCATAGTCAATGGATCCACCTGGTTCCAATCACTACACTGACTTTAACAGGTCCATTGGCCATTTTCGACAACATCAACAAAGTACCAAAGGAACTATCCCCTTCTATGAGACCTGGTAATACACTATGCATAGCATTAACCCAACTGCAGCATTAGGGAACTGTTAAAAGTGAAAGAATTTCCTTTAATGTATTAGCCTCATATTTACCCTCCCCATGACAGGTGGGAAAGGGCCAGATTTTACCAATCACATATGGGGAATGTACACCCAGCCAGTTGTACACATGTCCATTGTTGTGTGATCAGATCTGGGTTGTTGATACAAGGCAATCCACAGCTACCTACGTGAAACAGCAAAGTTTACCAAGTATAACTACATACAGGACAATGCAAGAGAAAATGCAACAGAAACCCTGAACTCTCAGGCTCCAGATTCATGTGATCAGATGTCATCATGACATAGTTCCTAATGCACATGCTCTGTAGCTGCTATTAAAGTAAAAGTGATCCAATATATCACATCCAACATTGCACCACCATATACAACCCTGTGCTGAAGAAGAGTTATACCTGAAACGTTGACTGCTCCTTTCCTCCAGATGCTGCCTGGCTTGTTGTGTTCTCTCAGCCTCCTCTTTGTCTACCTTGGATTCTAGCATCTGCAGTCTTTTTGTCTCTAACAGTGTTTGTACCAACTGGCTACTGGGCTGTTTAAGAAGGAGGATACTTAATTAACATAATTAAGCAGTTCAGTTGGGAATATGATTCAAATTTAAAATTGACTGTTACTTGCATAGGTTTTCTAGTTACAGGAAATTGGGAAAAATCAGCAGGTGAATTAGAGCCGGGGTTTGAGCCTTGATTGCTGACCTCTCCCTGCATCTCCTGCATGTCATGTTTCTTGGCCTCGTGAACCTCCTGGTTGTCCTGTAGCATCTCCAGGGGAGCTTGATCTTCTACGCTGGGGCTTCCTCCCACCAATGAGTCCATCAGGCTGTCTACTGGGTCAAAACTGAAACTAATATGATCTTGCCATTAACTTTGATGGGATCTTCACCCATAGTTCTGCATCTATTTTGGCCCTCACCTGCATGTTTCTGACCTCCCTCCCACCGGTTTGAGCTAGGATTCCAATATACAGTTATTAATTTTCAGAAGCAGAATAACTAAACATATAGCAAAAATGGATTGCGCAATATGTAGCGGTTTCGTGTGTCAGTTTACAATGGAACATGAGATAACAAGGTGTAGAACTGGATGAACACAGCAGGTCAAGCAGCATCAGACGAGCAGGAAGGCTGACGGTTCGGGCCTAGGCCCTTCTTCAGAAATGGGAGGGGAAGGGGGTTCTGAAATAAATAGGGAGAGAGGGGGAGGTGGATAGAAGATGGATAGAGGAGAAGATAGGTGGAGAGGAGACAGACAGGTCAAAGAGGCGGGGTTGGAGCCAGTAAAGGTGAGTGTAGGTGGGGAGGTAGGGAGGAGATAGGTCAGTCCAGGGAGGACGGACAGGTCAAGAGGGCGGGATGAGGTTAGTAGATAGGAGATGGGGGTGGAGCTTGAGGTGGGATGAGGGGATAGGTGGGAGGAAGGACAGGTTAGGGAGGCGGGGACGAGCTGGGCTGGTTTTGGATGCAGTAGGGGGAGGGGAGATTTTGAAGCTTGTGAAGTCCACATTGATACCATTGGGCTGCAGGGTTCCCAAGTGGAATATGATTTGCTGTTCCTGCAACCTTCGGGTAGCATCGTTGTGGCACTGCAGGAGGCCCAGGATGGACATGACGTCTGAGGAATGGGAGGGTGAGTTGAAATGGTTCGTGACTGGGCGGTGCAGTTGTTTAGTGCGAACCGAGCATAGGTGTTCCGCAAAGCAGTCCCCAAGCCTCCTTTTGGTTTCCCCGATGGAGAGGAGGCCACAACGGGAACAGCGGATGCAGTGTACCACATTAGCAGATGTGCAGGTGAACATCTGCTTGATGTGGAAAGTCTTCTTGGGGCCTGGGATGGGGGTGAGGAGGGAGGTGTAGGGGCAGGTGTAGCACTTCCTGCGGTTGCAGGGAAACGTGCCGGGTGTGGTGGGGCTGGAGAGGAGTGTGAACGGACGAGGGAGTCGCAGAGAGAGTGGTCCCTCTGGAAAGCAGATAAGGGTGGGGAGGGAAAAATGTTTTTGGTGGTGGGGTCGGATTGCAGGTGGCGGAAGTGTTGGAGGATGATGCGTTGGATCCGGAGGTTGGTGGGATGGTACGTGAGGACAAGGGGGATTCTGTTTTGGTTGTTATTGCAGGGAGGGGGTGTGAGGGATGAGTTGCGGGAAATGCGGGAGACACGGTCGAGGGCGTTCTCGACCACTGAGGGGGGGAAATTGTGGTCCTTGAAAAACGAGGACATCTGAGATGTACGGGAGTGGAATGTCTCATCCTGGGAGCAGATGCGGCGGAGGCGAAGGAATTGGGAATAGGGGATGGCATTTTTGCAGGAAGGTGGGTGGGAGGAAGTGTACTCTAGGTAGCTGTGGGAGTCGGCGGGCTAGAAATGGATATCTGTTTCCAGGTGGTTGCCAGAGATGGAAACAGAGAGCCCAGGAAGGAGAGAGAGGTATCAAAGATGGTCCAGGTGAACTTCAGTTTGGGGTGGAAGGTGTTGGTAAAGTGGATGAACTGTTTGAGTTCCTCGTGGGAGCACGAGAAGGCGCCGATACAGTCATCGATGTAACGGAGGAAGAGGTGGGGATAGGGCCAGTGTAGGTGCGGAAGAGGGATTGTTCCATGTATCCTACAAAGAGGCGGGCATAGCTTGGGCCCATGCGGGTACCCATGGCAACCCCCTTTGTCTGTAGGAAGTGGGAGGAATTGAATCCTACAATGGAACATGATTTTTTTTTTAAGTTATTCAGATGCTTTCATTGTCTCACATTCACATTGATATCACTGTTGTAAAATGAAGATCTGGTTGCTTTCTTCTCGCAGATGTCAAAATTTAAAATTGTATTCCTTGTTTTTTTTGCCACATATCATCGGAATTTTCCTTTGCTCTCTCCAAAGACCAACTGCATGTGATCTGGAGATTACTGAAGCTTTTTTGGATCTTATATCAAATGTTGCTACCTAATCCCAGGCCGGTCTCTGCAGGCTCACACCTGTGGTTGATTGAATCCTCCTGGACTACAAAGGACTAATTTACAACATCCAGGAAAAAGGGATAACTGCAGCTGGATTCCAGCAGGAAAAGGAAGTTGTACATCATAGGATGCATGTTTATTTCACAAGCAGTAGTGTACTCAATATGTACCACGTATGATAATTGTCAAATAAATGACATAATACATTAATTTACTTGACATTTTCAAGTTAAATATTTTTGATCATAGAGCATGAATTATGAATTCTTTTTTCATAACCTTTGCCCTTTCCACACCAGGTGGGTTATAGACTCTTTGCTTTAATTTCCCTCCGTCTATTGCAGTCTTCTTCTGTAATTGAAGTTAGAAAATTTTACTGCTGTCTGAGCTACTTTGAAGAAATGCACAAGTACAATTGAACCATAAAACAAAAGCAACATAATTTTAAGCCATTATTTGGCAAGTCACTGTTGTGACATGTTTCTGTATTTATTGTGGAATTGTCCCCAAAGGAACTATGCTGGGCAATTACATTTCTGGCACTTTGTTTTGAACATTTTTCAGAGCATAAGTTTCTAACTACTTTGAGAATAGAAATAGATTATTGCTTAATCATTATAATGATTGAGAAAAGAGATTATATTTGTCCCTGAGGTCTATTCAGAGACTCAGAGTGCATGCATTGTGCTCCTGGCAACTATCAAAACTATGCACTGAATTTGACAGTAAGAACACTCCTGGAGACTTCTCTGCTGTTCTGACTGAACTCGTCAAGTTTGAAATGCCTCTGCAAAGTAAGTTTTGCAATCAACACATTGATTTGAAAGTGGTCCTGTGTTCCCTTCCACACTGCTATTTTTCTGTCAAATGGTTTCACAACTAAAAAGGGGGCATTGCTTCGGGGGGATTCTTGGGACGCAGTAGTGAGACATCTCGCATGTACCTTTTTATTCGATAGTTTTCTCCATCACCTTCTCTTTCAACCATGTCCTACATTTTGCTGGAAGTGTGAACAGACAACAATCTGGTGATGCCATAAAGTGATCCTGGATACTGTGAGACCATGAAAGGTAATACATAAATGCAAGCGTTCTTTTTTTTAAATCCGTAGTTGAACAGACTTGCCCATATTAGGACAGACTTTACCAGATGTCAGAGGCAGCATGAGTGTGTGGTAAGATATGTTGATTTCTGGAGATTGTAAAATTGTATTGGGAAATGGCATTTTATCCTCAAGGAAAATGCAATTTCTCCCTCAAACTGGCAAAGACATCACCTGGAACAGGGCCAGCATTATGCTCAACAATGAGTGGAAAATTCACTCCATCACGCTACTGCAACAGTTGTACTGTGCAGGAAAATTCTGGCTAATAACTGAGGTTCAAAAGGAGTATTTCGATAACCTTGTGTCTTTTTATTCAAGCAACCATTTTGTTGCAGCATTTTCCAACTCGCTCCCAACCTTTTTACTTGTTGAATCATTCACATAAAACTTTCTGTCATCATATTTAATACAATATTACATGGAGACTATCTTCAGGCCGCCTTTAATGAGCAAAATTTAGTATAATACATTTAACCTTTAACTAAAAGAAACAGTTCTTATGCTTTTATTCCAAGTAAAAGATCTCTTTGGATGGTATGCCTTCTGTACCATTTTATGCTTGCTCCATAACCATAACCACCTAGAACTATAAATCTTTCTCTTATGGACCCATGCTAAGAAAAGTGGAAAACCTGCTGAGTCTGTGCTTGTTTAAGACGTAACCTTCTGACTCCACATTTTCAGGAAGGAGCCTCTTTGATTAGCAGCAAAAACCAGAAATGCTGGTGTTAGACACATGAAATTCCAACTTGTATTGTGCTAGATATTACTCTTTGCTGGCAGCGCAAGTCAGATAATTGCTCCTTTAATGTGTTTCAAAAAGTTCTGCTTCACTATAATGTTCAGTATAAAATTTGACTTTCAATAATATTAAAAATAATCATCATTGTAGAATCCCCACAGTGTGAAAGCAGGCCATTTGGCCCACTGAGTGTACACTGTCCCTCTGAAGAGCATCCCACCCAGATCCACCCCCCACCCTATAATCCTGCATTTCCAATGGCTAATCCACCTAGTCTGCACATCAATGGACACTACGGGCAATTTAGCATGGCCAATCCACCCTAACCTGCACATCTTTGGACTGTGGGAGGAAACCAGAGCACCCAGAGGAAACCTATGCAGACACAGGGAGAATGTGCAAACTCCACACAGACTACTGCCTGAGGATGGAATCAAACCTTGGGTTCCTGGTGTTGTGAGGCAGCAGCGCTAACCACTGAGCCACCGTGCAGTTGCTGTTGTAACACATTTCCTAATCTCAGCATAGCCCAAAGCAATAAATCAATATTCACTGAATGGAGGTGGGAAGTATTTAAATGATAGTGAAGTGGCTTTGGCCCATTTACATTTTCATTAAATGTTATATTTCATTAAATGAGTCATATCTATTGTTTTCAGAAACACATTTTTTCTTTATTCATTCACAGAATGTGGAGGTGCCGGTGTCGGACTGGGGTGGATAAGGTCAGAAATCACATGACGTCAGGTTATAGTCCAACAGGTTTATTTGAAAACACAAGCTTTCAGAGTGTTACACCTGAAGAAGGAGTAAGATTCTGAAAGTTTGTGTTTTCAATTAAACTTGTTGGGCTATAACCTGGTGTCGGGTGATTTCTGACTTCATTCACAGGATGAGGGCATCGCTGGCCAGGCAGCACTGTCCAGGGGGGCAGTTAAAAGTCAACCACATTACTGTGGAGCCACGTGTAGGCCAGACCAGGTAAGGATGGCAGTTTCCTTCCCTAAAGGACATTAGTGAACCAGACGGGTTTTTCTAACAATCAACAATGGTTGATTGGTCATCATTAGACTCTTAGGTCCAGATACTCATTGAATTCAAATTCCCCCATCTACTGTGGTGGGATTCGAATCTGGCTCCTCAGAACATTATCCAGGTGTCTGGGTTAACAGTCCAGCAATAATTAATCACCTCCCCCATGGCAATACTGTAAATTGAAGAGATAATTACCCTTTAAACAATGTTTTTGTCAGATTGTTCCTTCTGCAATATGGAAATCTGCAAGATAAAACAATTATCATTATAAATGTGAAAATATCTTCAGATGAATTTTTAAAAATTACCATCCAATAGATGGAAAATAAATTGTATGTCTTAGACTATTGAAATGGTAGAATAGTCTAATAACCAAGTGTAACAATTTCATCTTTTCCCATTGCTTTTATGTATTTTGTCTGGACATTTGTAGAGCTAGCACTTCTGAAGTTTCTTTGTTTACATGGAGATTTTATGGACCCTTGGTTGCAGCCTTTTACAAATGCTTGATTTCTTTTTGAATTTGTAGAGCTTTTTCATTTACTGGTGTAGTTTTGTGGGCTTTTTGATGGCTTCTAGCTGTTACAGTCAGGCTTGTAAATTTTGTTCATAAAGAGAAGAATGGTTAAAGTTATGTAGAGTACATGGATGAAGTTTGTGTTAGGGAGCCTGAAATGGTCAAATGGAAGAGTGCCGATTGAATGAGAAACACTGAACTGAGGATTTTTTTGGGAATAGAAGTGGATACTTCAACCTGCTTGCTCTGGTTTTGATACCTCCAAACCAGGAAGCCTGGCACATCCTACCTGCTGGTCTTCCCAAGATGGAGACAAGATCAGAAAGACATGATTAGTTCCAGTTACCAATTCCTGCTTATGATTGAAAATCCAGTGCAAGGTCTCCACTTTTTGCATGATGAAACATTTTGAAAGAACTATTGATTTCTTGTAGTTTCTTTGTTAACTTCAAATGATAATGGAATGTAAGGAGATGACATTAAGCAGATACTTTCAATTGACCTTCAGTACAGAGAATATCAGTAACATCACTGTATAAATAACTGTAAATTTGGAAATGATAGGGATGGGGAAACTCAAGAAAATTAAAATCACCAGGAAGTGGAACTGAAGAAATTGTTGGGGCTGAAAGTTGACATGGTCCGCAGGTCCTTCCAGACTTCATCTGAAAGGCTTAAAAGAAGTAGATAGTGAGATAGTTGTTGAGTTATTTTTAATTTCCCAAAAGTCCCTAGATTTGGGCAACATTATAGAAGATAAATGGAAAATAATGAATGTTCAGGAAGTTGTAAATCATCTTTTATAGAGAAGATGTTAGAACATATTATTAAAGATGTTGTAACAGGGATGCTTCAAAAAGTTCAAGGTAACTGGTAAAATTGCCATTGTTTTACCAGACAATGTTCTCATTAGACAGAGATAGAGACATCTAGTGGGGATTTCACTTGACAGTCACCACATCTCTGTTGAGGGAAGAGATTGAGAAAGGAGAGTCTTTTATGGTAACTTCAACCAGTGTGAGAATTGAACCCACAATCTTGGTATCACTCTGCATCACAAACCAGCCATTTAGCTAACTGCACTAACTGGGTAGGGTCCAACAAGTAATTGGGAAAGCTAATAGAAGATTGTTGTATATTAAGTACAAAAGTAATTAGGTTATGCAAGTTGGGTGATTCTGCTTCAGGAATACAGGCTGCGTCTGGAGTGCTGTGTGCCGTATTAGACTACTTATTTAAGAAAAATGTAAATGTGTTGGGAGCAATTCAGAGAATGTTTACTAGAATAATACTAGTAGGGTTGTCTTAGGAAGAAAGGTTGGACAGGCTAGACTTGTGTCTGCTAGAGTTTAGAGAATGAGAGGCAACTCTACTGAAACATATAAAATCCGAAAAGCTTATCCACAGGTAGATGTGGAAAGGATGTTTCCTTTTGTGAGAGATTCTAGAACTAGAGGCTCCGGTGCAAAAATAAGGGGTCACTCATTTAAAACAAGTGAAGAGTTTTTTTTCAGAGAGAAGCATGAGCTTTGGAGCTGTTTTCCTCAAAAGTTTAGAAGTAGAGTCATTGAATTTTTTTAAGACAGACATGGATAGATTCTTGATAAGCAAGGGCGTGAAAGGTTTTTTGGGGTGGGCGAGAATGTGGAATATTCCCATCAGCCATGAATCTACTGAATGTTAGAGCAGGGTGAAACGGTTAAGTGGCTTTCTCTCACACCTAACACAAATGTTCATATGCTCCCGTACTCTCTATAAAAATAGATGAGAAGATTTATTACATCTTGTCGAATCAAATGGAATTGGACTTTTAAACATTGTACTAAATTCATGACTGTTGTTGAATAAGTTCTTAGACAAATGTCAAACTTCTCTGTTTCAATGAATAAAATGTCATAGATTTACAAAAAAAAGAGTTTATTCATTTATATTTCGGTTTCCACCATAATCCCACATACATAAAATACAACACAACACAATGCAATACATGTTCCAACCATTTTTTTCACTGTTTGCAAAGTAATAAAAAAGTGAAGTATAATCAATGCTTTGGCATCTGTGGTGATTTGCAATGTGTTTGTCACCTAACCTGCTTGATAACACCACTGCTGCTGGATGTTGGACATCTTCTTCAGCTGAATGAATTTATGACACTGAAATGAATTTATAGTAAAACCCCCACCACAGACATTGCTAGATCATTGTGGACAACTTTCTTTGAGGTCAATCATGAGTTCTGTCTCTTCACTGCAAGTAAAATCTAGGCCTTAATGTGCCATTGAGAATTCTTAGAACATGCACTAACATAAAGGACTTTGGAAAATTGTCTCTGTTATAATGCTGGAAAATAAACAATTATTCACAATTGGTTCACAGGTGAATCTGGCGTGTACTGTAAACATGAACATCTTTCAGATTTTCTATTACCACACATCCAAAGCAGCTAAACCAACTACATAAAATGTTTATTATTCACTGATCTGTGTCAGGTAGTAAGAATGATTTGCTAAATGAGTCTTTAACAAAGTACAATGAGGATAATTAAACCGCATGGAGGAAGGACATTTGGTTGAATATGTTTATCTGCTTTGTATTAATGTTCATAAGTTAGCCACATTGCAATGTCCCTGTACAATATACAGAGACAGTAAAAGATGGTTATCTATCAGTGTTGGATTCGTTATCAGATAATTTCATAGTTGTTGTATCTTGGTGCGTAGTTATTCCATGCATGACTGACCTGAAAAGTTTAGAAGAAGAATGTTTTAGTATGAATGATGCATGTATTTATGAGACATTTATAAACACTTAATAAACTAAACTACTTTGAAGCTGAATAACTATTTTTCAGAACGTTTGTTCCTAATAGATGAAGTTTCCCATTGAGACTTCCAATTGGTTTTCCACATTTGCAAAATCAGCTTTTTCACAAAGTAAATCTCAACTAAGTGCAGAACTGGCAAGTTTAGCTGCCAAGTGAGACTGCTATATTTCTTCATTAGTCATGCACTGTAGACAATGATTACAGAACTATACCTATGTCACTCTGGTGTTATTCCATCAAAAAACCTGAAGTAAAACTTATGGAGATAGACTACTTGGCAAGTGTGATGTAAAGTGGACCTCTGGTAGTGAGAGTAAAGTTATTGTAACAGAATGTTAACATTGTACATGAGTCAAGATTGTGGCAAAGAACAACATCCATCAGGAGTTCTTTACACATTTTCAGCTAATGGCAATGTATTGCATTGACATTCAGAGAGTTGTTGCAATTATAGTTCATCCAAGTTTCCTGCCTGCACTCACAGTAATCAAACCTCCTCCTGCAAAACAACAATTATGTAATATTCTGAAGGAAAATTATGTTCTTAAAATTGTTACCATTTCTCCAAATGTAAGGTTTTTGGAAATCATCCTGAAACTACCACAAGAGGAGATACTGTGAATTTCCAGCAAAATCGCCCATTGCTTTGCGGACAAAAACAGTGGGTTTTTTTCTCCCATGAATCCTGCCCTGAATACACATTGCACATGCAAAATGTGAACGAAGTTGAAGAGGGAGAGAGACTTCAGATGACAAGTGAATCAGATTGTCTAAAATTTAATTCTCACTCTGTGAATGATTGTCACGAGCATGAAACATATCACCCTGTGATCAATTGGTCTGTTCACTTATTTATCTGCGTTGTAGCAAAGGGAATGTGGGCAAAATGTTACTGTGTGTCACTTCTGTCTACACACGTTAATTGGCTTTCTGTTTGTCACCAGCATTTTCTACTTTTGTTTTAGATTCCCAGCACTTTCAATTGTTTTCCTTTTCTCGACTATTTGCTTTTGATTTTTCTGTCCGATGAACAAATCTAATACCCTATTGGTCTGACAGTTTGCACAGATGCGTTAAGGTAATTTGAAAATATACAAAATACCATGTTGAATTTTGAAGGAACCCGACTCAAAGCAATTTATACTTCAGTTGCTCAAATTGTAAAATTCAGAAGTTCAATCAGAATTGGTAAACTAAGGAGTCAGAACATGCTTGTATGTGTTTCTAAGCTAATGTTATTATACCAACTGCCTCTTTAAATTTATTACTGTCATAGTGCCCAGTGTAACCCTATGCTAGAAGTGTTCAAATGTTAGACTTTGATTGTTTCCAAAGTGATGATTCTGTGAACTTTCGGTTTATTGATCTGACACTTCTCACCTTAACCATGTGAGGGAGGTCAGACTTCATTATAGATGCGTTTAGAGATAACAGAAGGACACAGGGCAAAAATGCATCTTCAAACAAAAGGGAACTTCTTTCAAGCTTTGTGCCTTGCGATGTAAAATGCAATGATTAAACTGATTGTTGGTGAAGGCATGCTTAAGTGTGCTGGTGCCACGATGCAACATAACTAACCAGGAAAGTGAATACATTTTATGAGGATAATCTGTAACAGGAATAAGAAGTTAATACATTTTTTAATGTTAACAGAAACTGAGTCATTGGAATTCAAATTACTCAGAAACGGGCATTACTTCGAAACCACAAAACCCAAACAAGAGCTGACAAAATCAATAGAGAAATGAACATTAATCATGGATTACAATCATTGTTATTTACGTTTTAGCATCAATCCGGAATTTTTTTAAAAAAAATCTGTACAGAAGCTTCTTTGATTTGGGCTGACAGAAAGCGTCTTACGTAAATAGGGATAAGTGATCAAATAATATTTCTTAAGAAAGAAAAACAAAACTCCTCAAGGGCAAAAGGATTACAACAATGACAGAACTGTATTCCTTAAACACGAGCTACTTTATAAACCCTGTATGGTGCTTTTTTTTTAAAAGGTTAAAATAACAATTCTGTAAGGGTATTGAAATGATGAGAAAGTACACCTCCGTGCACGTTCTAAAGTTTCATTAAAATCAGGGCGTGTGCAATGTAGCAACAGTCAATTGTGTGATGTCCTGTAATAAATACATCATTCCTTCATATAAGATGATTAGCATGCAGGACAGACGTGTTCCCGTGAAAATGAAGGACAAGAATGTCAGGATTCGGGGACCTTGGATGACAGGGGAAACTATCAGCTTAGTCAAAGAAAAGGCAACATACCTAAAGTAGGCCACTAAAAACAAAGATCTTGAAAAATATGGAGAAAGTAGGAAGGAGCTTAAATGGGGAGTTAAAAGGGTCAAAAGGCAGTATGAAATATCATTGGTCAGAATGGTTAAGGAGAATCCCAAGGCATTTTCTGCATATATTTGGAGCAAGAGAGTAGCTAGGGAAAGGGTAGGCCCACTCAGGGATAATGGAGGGAGGTTATGTGTGGATTCAGAGGAAGTGGGTGAAATCCTTAAATGAGTACTTTACATCGGTATTCACCAAAAAGTGGCATGTGAGACATGTTGAGGTTAGGAAAAGGTGTGTGAATACTCTCAGGCAGGTCAACAGAATGAAGGAGGATGTGTTGGCTGTCTTGAAATGTATTAAAGTGGACAAACTTCCAGGGCCAGATGGGATTTATCCCAGGATAATGTGGGAGGCAAGGGAGGAAATAGTTGGGGCTTTAACAGATATCTTTACGTCCTCTTTGGCCTCAGACAAGTTTCCAGAGTGCTGGAAAATGGCCAATGTTGTTTATTTGTTTAAGAGGGGAAACAGAGATAATCCAGATGATTACAGGCCAGTGAGCCTGATGTCAGTGGTGGGGAAGATGTTGGAGAAGATCCTGAGAGACAGGATTTATTCACATTTGGAAGTGAGTGGACTTGTTAGTGATAGGCAGCATGGGTTTGTGTGGGGAAGATCATGTCTCACCAACTTGATTGAGTTTTTTGAGGAGGTGACAAGAATGATTGATGAGTGTAGGGCAGTGGATGTTGTCTACATGGGCCTTAGTAAGGCATTTGATAAGGTTTCTCATGGCAGGCTGGTACAGAAGGTAAAGTCCCATGGGATCCAGTGTGTCATGGCCAGATGGATACAAAATTGGCTTGGTCATAGAAGACAGAGAGTAACGGTGGAAAGGTGCATTTTAGAATGGAGATCAGTAAACAGTTTTTTGAGGAAGTGGTGAAGATGATCAATAAGGGTAGGGCGGTGGATGTTGTCTACATTGACTTTAGTAAGACATTTGACAAGGTCTCTCAAGACAGACTTTTACAGAAGGTAAAGTCACACGGGATCAGAGGTGAGCTTGCAAGATGGATAAAAAACTGGCTCAGTCATAGAAAACCATGAGTAACAGTGGAAGGCTGTGTTTCTGAATGGAGGGCTGTGACTGGTGGCTTTCCTCAGGGATCAGTGTTGGGACCTTTGCTATTTGTAATACATATAAATGATTTGGAGGAGAG
This sequence comes from Ginglymostoma cirratum, assembly GCA_024137785.1. Lineage (NCBI taxonomy): Eukaryota > Metazoa > Chordata > Chondrichthyes > Orectolobiformes > Ginglymostomatidae > Ginglymostoma > Ginglymostoma cirratum. Next base: position 42,001,018 of record JAHRHZ010000112.1, on the reverse strand, counting down.
TGTAACTGGTTTGATTAGTAAGTTTTGCAGATGACACAAAGGTTGGTGGAATTGTGGAAAGCGATGAGGACTGTCAAAGGATACAGCAGGATATAGATCATTTGGTGGCTTGGGCAGAGAGATGGCTGATGGAGTTTAATCCGGAAAAATGTGAGATGGCACATTTTGTATTTATGAAAAGAATTCTTACAAAAAGTGGCAATGCAGGTGGAGAAGGTAGTCAACAAGGCATATGGCATGCATGCCTTCATTGGCTGGGGCATCGAGTTTAAAAATTGGCAGATAATGTTGCAGCTTTATAGAATCTTATTTCGGCTGCATTTGGAATATAATGTTCAATTCTGGTCGCCACTCTACCAGAAGGATCTGGTAACTTTGGAGAGGGTACAGAAAAGATTTACCAGGATGTTGCCTGGTATGGAGGGCATTAGCTATGAGGAGAGGTTAGAGAAACTTGGATTGATCTCACTGGAATGACGGAGGTTGAGGGGTGACCATTAGAGGTCTAAAAGACTATGAAAGACATGGGTAGAGTGGACAATCAGAAGCTTTTTCCCAGGGTGGAAGAGTCAGTTACTAAGGGGCATAGGTTTAAGATGTGAGGGGCAAGATTTAAAGGTAATGTATGAGGCAAGTTTTTTACACAGAGGGTGGTGGGTTCCTGGAACTTGCTGCCGGGGGAGCTAGTGGAAGCAGATATGATAGTGACTTTTAAAGGGTGACTTGAATAGGATGAATACATGAACAGGATGGGAATAGAGGGATATGATCCCTGGAAGGGTAGGGGGTTTTAGTTGTGATGGGCAGCAGGTTGGTGTAGACTTGGAGGGCCGAAAGGCCTGTTCCTGTGCTGTAATTTTCTTTGTTTTTTTTCTTCTTTCTAGTGGTGCTCTGCAGGGATCAGCACTGGGACCTTTGATGTTTGTAATATATACAAATGATCTGGAGGAAAGTGTAAGTCGTTTGATTAGAAAGTTTGTGGTTACACCAAAATTAGTGGAGTTGCAGCTAGTAATGAGGATGGTGAAAGGATACAATGAGATAGATTGCAGATTTAGGCAGAAGAATAGCAGGTGGAGTTTAATCTGGACAAATGTAAGGTAAGATTAGGAATTGGCACAGGTTTGGTGAGTTTAAGGGCCTGTTCCTATGCTGTGTTGTAACAATAGAATAGAATTATTGAAAACCTACAGTGTGGAAACAGGCCATTTGGCTCAACTGCCCCTCTGAATAGCATCCCATGCAGACCCATTCCCCATGTCTAATCCACTTAACCTAAACATCCCTGGGCACTATAGCATGGCCAAAGCATCTACCCTGCACACCTTTGGACTGAGACCAGAGCATCCAGAGGAAACCCATGCAGACACAAGGAGAATGTGCAAAGTCCACACAGATAGCCACCCAAGGGTGGAATTGAACCTGGGTCCCTGGTGCTGTGAGGCAACAATGCTAACCACTGAGCCATCATGACCTATTGTATTATATAAGAATTCACAAAGTATCCTTTGATGCAGTTTATTAATTAATTAGCCCCCATTGCCAGTAAGATACAGTCTGAGTGTTATATGATAAGACTGTTCGGCCCATTGATTTTGCTCTGCCCTTCAATGAGGTCATGGCTGATCTGATAATCATCAACTCCACTCTTCTGCCTTGTCCATTTAAGCCTTAATTCCCTTACAGATTGAAAATCTGTCTATCTCAGCCTTACATATACTTAATGACCCAGCCTTGACAGCCTGCTGTGGGAAAGATTTTCACAGATTCATCCCCCTCTGAGAGAAGAAATTCCTCCTCATCTCTGCCTTAAAAAGGTGACAGTGCTAAATACTGCTATAAGACATAAGACTCACATTTAATCCGACAACAGTGCTTACTGAGATTACTGCTTTAGCAAAATTAATAATAACAGTGGGCTACCAACATTAAGGTGGATACCGATATGTTAGAACGTCATGTGTTGTGATGTCATCTGTCTTAAAGATATCATGCCTGTCCAGTCTAAATTCCATGGAAGAGGACAACATTGTAGACGTAAGCTAACCAAGGTTCAATACAAGTTTATATAACTTCTCAATTTTTAATTCTATCCAGCAAAAGTGGTGTTCTGTTGCTTTCAATTACCTTTTTTAATTATGACACAGATTTTAGTGATTGGTACATTTGTAATCTAAAATTTCTTTGCATACCACCCCCACCTAGACAAGTATCTTCTGGGTAATGAGGGGTTTCCTATTCTTCCAACAAAAATCTCCCACCTCGTTTTTATCTATGCTTATTTTCCAATTCTATAAATGTATGAATGTCTTCCCATAACTTATTGAAGTTCATTTCATTATTGACTATATTCCCTCAGGTTACTGTCAGCTGAAGATTTAAAAAGTGTACCTTTGATTTCAAAGTCCAAATCGTTCATGTAAATTTTGAGCAACAGTGGTCCCAGTACTTGTGGAAAATTACTTATGATGTGACCAGACCCTTGGTGATGTTTTGATAATGTTCCGGATGAGATACTCAAAACATTAAGATTCCTGTCAAGAAGGAGTGAATTAGCTCCCCTTGCTTATTTATCCATCCCCTCAGTTGGTTAATTTTATTATTATTAATATTAATACTATTAATAACCAGGGTAATTTTAAACCACCACCTCCCTCCCCCTTTGTGTTTACTGTAGATATCTTTCTCCCAGGCTTAAATGAATGATGTTTTAAAATCAGCCCATTTAACTAGGCTTTCCAGAACCAACAAAAGATGTAGGTTTATTTTACTAAACTGAGAAGAAATAACAACTCACTTGTGCACAGACTTGAAACAAGAGGTAAGTTCAAAATATAAGTAAAAGGATCAGTCGCTCAGTTTGTTTGCGAAGAGTGGATAGTTCAATGTTGTAGTGTCACAGTAGAACTTTCCAGTAGCACTGGCGTTGATAGTTAAATAGAGGTTTCGAGATTCTTGATTGTGTCAGTTGACTGAAACTCTTTTGTCCTGTTTCTTTTTGACAGTTGCTGCTGGATAATTGGCTTCTAGCACTGAGGGAAAGAGTCATTCTCTCATTCTTTATTCTTTATCTGCCTGTAAATTTATAGTGACTGATTCACAAGTACACCCAGATCCCTTTGCATATCCACATTGCCCAATATATCATCATTGAAGTTACACTCTTACTTTCTGCTTTTCACACCAAAGTGCATAACTTCACACTCAGCCACTTGCACTGCATCTGCTGTGTGTTTGCCCACTTCCTTAACTTGTCTAAATCGAAAAGTCAAAAATCACATGACACCAGGTTATAGACAAAGAGGTTTATTTGAAATCACAAACTTTTGCAGTGCTGCCCTCCAAGGTTCTTTGCCTCCTCCTCACAATTCACAATCCCACCCAGTTTTGTGTCACCAGCTAACTTGAAAATGTTGCATTTAGTTCCCTCATCCAGATAATTTTTACATATCTTTAATAGCTGATGGCTCCACCCTTGAGGTATGCTTTCAGTCACTTCCTACCACACAGAAAAAGACCCATTTATTCACACTCTCTGATTCCTTTCTGTCAACCAATTCTCAACCCAGTCCAATATGTTATCGTCTAGCCCATGTACTTTAACTTTGTCCACGAACCTCTTAAGGAGAACCATATCAAAAGTCTTCTGAAAATCTAAATACACCACATCCACTGGTTCATCTTATCTATTCTGCTAGTTACACTCTCAAAAAAATTCCAGTGAATTTCTTAAGCATGAATTTGCCTTTTATAAACCCATGATGGTTTTGTCTAATCCAATCAAAGCTTTCCAAATGTCCTGATTATCATATATTTTATAATAGACTCTAGCATTTTCCTGAATACTGAAAATACTACTGTACATTTTGGTAAGAGAAAAATAAATGTCTCATTTTACTTAGAAGGTGCAAGTCCTGGTATAGCAGAGTTAGTAAACCATATTAAAGAAGCAAACTAAGCAAAGGGTTTTATCTGTAGTGGGATAGAACTTTCTTTTCATTTATTCATGCAATATGAATGTCACTGTCTAGGCAGCATTTGTTTTCCAATCCCTAATTGCCCAGAGAGCGGTTAAGCGGCAACCACATTGCTGAGGGTCTGGAGTCACATGGAGGCCAGACAAGGCGAGGGTGGAAGATGTCCTTCCCAGAGGGGCATTAGTGAACCAGATGGATTTTTATGACAACTGACAAAAGGTGATGGAAACTAGCTTTTATTCCTATTTCAGATTTTTATTGGATTTGAATTTCAGCGTGTCATAGTGGGATTCAAACCCATGTCCCCAGAACAGTTTGGGTCTCTGGGTTATGAATTTAGTGACATGACCATTATGCCACTGCCTGTCTTGAAAGGAACTGAAAAGCAAGGATGTTGTGTTGACCCTACATCAAAACTCAGATGGAACACACTTCAAGTATTATGTTTAATATTAGTCATCAATCATATCATAAATTGGGGTCAGTTCAGTTATCGGACTCTTCTGGTGCCTCAAATGCTGTAAATATAGTCTGGTTCAAGTAAGAGATACCTTTGGCTTGTTCGGATGAAGTCAAACTCCATAGTTTGTTTGTTTCTTTGATATGCTCCTGTATAGAACTGAACTGTGTTGGTGACTATGTGTATGTATAAAGTTTTTTTTATGAAAAAAGTATATTTTTGAATTAAAAATAATTTAACATTAAACCATAAGAAATAGGAATGGGAATAGACCCCTCAAGCCTGCTCCGCTATTCAATAGGATCATGGCTGATTCAATATTCCTCATATCCACTTTCCTTCCCTATAACCCCCAATTTTCTCACATATCAAGTATCTAACTATCCTGACGCCAATTAGTTTTAAATAACCGAAAGAACTGAGAATGCTGGAAATCTGAAAGAAAAACAGAAATTGCTGGAAAATCTCAGAAGATCTGGTAGTATCTGAACATGTTGTGGATCCATTAGTTTGTCATTATTCTCATTCATTTTTGTCATTGGTTGGAATTCTGAGTTTTGTTTACTGATGTTTCAAAGTAAAGTTTCCCATGAGTCCATGAAGAATCTGTGGATGGCAGGTCTGATGCATGGGGATAGATTGACTAGGTTGGGATTGTTTTCGCTGGAGTTCAGACAAAAGACCCAGGATCCCATAGAGACTTATAACATTCTAAGAGGACTCGACAGGATAGATGGAGGGAGGATGTTCCTGATGGTGGGTGTGTCCAGAAACATGGGTCTGAGGTTTCCGGGTAGACTGTTTAGGACAGAGATGAGGAGACATTTCTTCACCCAAAGAGGGGTGAGCCTGTGGAATTCATTACCACAGGAAGTAGTTGATGCCAAAACATTGAATATATTCAAGAGGCAGCTAGATAAAGCACTTGGGGCAAATGGGATCAAAGGTTATGAGGAAAAGCAGGATTAGGCTATTGAGTTGGACAATCAGCTGTGATTGTGAAGAATGGCAGAGCAGGCTCTAAGGGCCAAAAGGCCTCCTCCTGCTCCTATCTTCTATGCTTCTGTGATGCTTTAAGTTGGTACCCTACGACAACGTATTTTTGGTTTTCTGTTCCCCTCGCATCCAGCCGTGCTGATTATGGTCATCTATACTTGTTTCCATTCTCTGTAATCACTGTTCGTGGTTATGCTAGCCTTTCACTGAAACTCAACATCATGTTCAACAATTCTAAAATCATAGATAGTGCTGCAGCTTTTTCAGAAAGCTGACACTTCTAAATATCTTACTCTTGCTATTTACACGTCCTCTTGATTCATCATTTGTCTTTTCAACTTGTTCTGTTGCCATTTTATTTTGAACTGCACAATTACTGCTTTATTGCTTAATGTCTTCTCTTTCCCATATATTACAGACATTTCATTTTGTTCGATTTTTATGCGTCTTCCCTCATTTGTACCTGCTTAAAATGCACGGCATCTCAAACTTGCCAATGATGACAAAAGTTCAATAACCTGAAGGATTAATTTAGTGAACATCTGCACAGAGGTAGCTTGACCTGCACTTTTACCTATTTCAGATTTACAGTGTCTGCAGTATCCTGCTTATACATTGGAACAAACAGGTAGTTTGTTATGATTTAGTCAGTAAGCACAGAGCCAAAGGAAAGTTATTTCTAAAGTAGTGTCTACAAAAGTCATTTCAGTACATTGTGTTGTTTCTGCCAATCATTAACAAAGCCTGTAAATGGATACAACATGAAGTATTGTTCATGTCTGTTTTGACAGAGATCATGCACAGCAAAAATAAGATTCTGCGCCATCACCGAGCATCCAAAATGTTCAATGAACCATAATCACAATACGTGCAACTGATTTATCTTCTGACATTACTAGGGAATATTATAGCTACTCAACACATTTATCTGATGTGCTTGTCTGTTACCATTATAACATCTCTGCTGAATTGATGTTCTGATCCAGTGGAGCTGCAACAGTTACAGTGTCAGAATCACTTTGCACCTCATAAAATTACATTCAGTTCTGATGATGGCAGTGCTGATAGTCCCAGATAGGTGGCACATCACTAACAAGACAATTGCATCTGGTTCTCGTTTTGTTTTAACAAATGTTGTAATCTCATTGTCGCTATTTGTTGGCAAGGTTTTGATTAGTTCATCTGTTTCCAACTAGTCAAATCAAATATCTGATTCAGTGCAACCTTCCACAGTCAATTCACTCAATGGCCTTTTGCCCATGGATGAGAAACCGGCTGCTCCTGAAAATGGCTGCAGGAGTTGCACTTTGTGATTAATACCCGCCTATTCAAGGCATTGTAGGCAGCAGGTTAAATCATGCTTCATGTTGCTTTACCTCCAGGCAGCAGTGCTCACACCGTTCATTGGTTACGCACAATAGCAGAGGCCCAATACCATGAATGGCTAGCAAGGCCAAAAGGTAAATTGCACTTCTTAAAGGGGAAGTGCACTATGGTTGCAAGAGGCGGTAGGGTTGAGAGGGCTGGGCACTGGGAGAGGTGGACGTGATTGGGGCAGGTTGAGGACTGGAAAGGCAGCTCAGCACGGAGGTCCCGTCAGTGACATTTGTGAGATTAAAAACAGATGAAGATCAAGGCTGGCGAGGTTCTTTCAGGATTAGTGGATGCAACTTTCCTGCCCACGGCAGAATCATAGAAGCTGTACAGTCACGCCCAAAGTACTGCAGGGACCTGCCTCCATTAACACATAACCTGCACATTAACTCCTTGTGGTGTTCGGTGGAAACACAAAGCCTTTGATGAGAAGGGGAGGGAGATGATCTACTGCTTCATCTTCCTCTATTTTTAACCTCGGGAGAGCTGGAGTTGAAAAGGACAGGTTTCAAAAACAGATTGACATCACAGGATGAACATAAGCTCATTAAGTGGGACAGAAAGCAGTTTGGAAGGCAAATGGTACATTGGCCTCACTTCAAAAGGTGTACAAGACACAAGGAAGGAAGCACCTGTAGTGGGCATTGGCGAGACCACACCTAGACTATCAGCGTGCAGCCATCGTGCCGCCCCTCAGTCAGTATACTATGGACCTGAGAAAAGTGTGAAGTGATCTCATTGAAACACGTATGATTTTGAGGGAGAATTGTTGTGTAGATACTGAGCAGTGTTTCAGCTGGCTGGAGAATCAAGAACTCAGACACACAGTCTCAGGGGTTGATCTCTTATGACTGAAATGAGAATAAATGTCTTCATTTAGAAGGTTATGTGTCTCTGGAATTCTCTAGTCAAGAGGGCTGCGCTTGTTTTATTGCTGAGTATATTCTCAGCTGGGATGAACTGATTTTTGAGAATGAAGGGATACAAGACTAGACGGGAAAATGGGGCTGTGGTAGAGCAGCCATCATTGTATAAAATGGTGAATCAAGCTTGATGGGCCATATGGTCTACTCTTGCTCCTGTTTTTTGTTATTATGCATCATAAAGCTTTTCTTTATGATGCCAATAAAACATTATGGGATGTACGTGAAACATAAGCTTTTTTAACAAGACAAATCTTACTGGGAAATACCTGGAGGCATCATTTGGGTCACTGTTGCATTTGTGTTATTGCTATAATATACATCCTACATCTGTAGCATTTTCAGGAAATGTTCAAAACTACTCTGAAAAGTGTAGCAGTGCAGAAAAACTGCTTTTATGTTGATTGATCTATCCTGTCATGAACATGTGACCCAAAGAGCTAAAAAGATCTGTAAGATTATTTTCCAGCTGTGGAAAAGTCCTTTTCGACAACACTATCACTTAGTTCCTCTCCAAACACCTACTTACTAACCTTGCTTTAGTCCATTTGCCCAATCAGCAAGGACTTTTTCAGGACAAGCACTGATGTGACAAAGCTGTTGGTCCTTATCTTGTATCTTAGGAAAAACTCCTAGCTCTCTGCAACAATATAAACTCTTTTTTATTTGTCTCTGTTATTAGTTTATTCTCAGCTTTTTGAAGCCATCAAATATTCTCAATCCTGAGAACTTCTATTTCTAATTCTGTTACATGACTGTTCTATGGCCTTTATTTAATTGTCTAATCTATCAAGCTATGGCCTCACTTTCAACTTGTATCTGTCAGGACCACCATTGTGTATCTCCCTTTCCAATGTTCTTTCTCTGGTATGTGACAATTTTCTGTTGCAAAAGCCATTTCTGCTCCTCCTGTCAGTGTTGCACTGCATTTTCATACTTTCCACTCCTTCATCATGTCCATGGACCTTTCTTCTTGGTAGTCATCCAAAACCCTCAAAAATTATTAACTTTGCCATATCTTTTCAAGCACGTTCCACAATTTATGAAGAAATGCCAAAGATCTGTGGTTGCTCGAAATCTGAAACAAAAACAAAGTTGCTGGAGAAGGTCAGCAGGTCTGGCAGCATCTGTGAAGGAAAAAGCAGAGTTAAAGTTTCGGGTCCAATGACTCCTCAGAACTGCCAAAATTTATTGCATTTCTTTATTTACCAAATGGCTCCATTATATCGGTCACCTGAGTGCCCATTCTGATCAACTGGCAAGTGAGTGTGATGGCTCGATCAGTGTTTCCTGATCTCTCACATTATTGCTACTAATCCCATTAGCTGCCATACTTCTTTTCCCTCAAGTCTGTCATCACAAAACATATGAACATTTGAGGTATAGACAGCTAGGTTTGCGTGCTCCTCCCAAGCCAGGAATGGGGTTGCAAATTACCAAAACATCGTTTTATTTTTCAGCAGATTTATATATTCCAAATAAATGTCATTTTCACTTCTTTCCGAAAGTGTGATGTTCAGGAACTGTACATAATATTCAAGCTGACGTCTAACCAGTTTCTTACATCAGTTATGGAGATTAATTTCCTCACTCATGAGACATGAGGGTCACTGGTTGACCTGAATTTCTTGTCCATCCCTAGCTTCCCATTGAGAAGGTTGTGGTGAGCTGCCTTCTTGAACTGCTGCAGTACCTGAGCTGGAGGCAGACCCATAATGTCCTTAGCAAGGGTATTCAGGATTTTGACCATGACAGAGAAGGAACGGCGATATATTTCCAAGTCAGGATGGTGAGTGAATTGAAGGGGAACTTGCAAATGGTGGTGCTCCCATATATCGACTGCGCTTGTCCTTCTAGATGGAAGTGTTGTAGCTTTAGAAGGTGCTGCCTGAGGATCTTTGGTGAATTTCTGCAGTGCATCTTACAGATAGTACACATTGCTGCTACTGTTGGCAGTGGAGGGAGTGAATATTTGTGAATGTGGTGTCAATCAAACAGGCTGCTTTGTCCTGAATGGTGTCAAACTTCTTGTGTGTTGTTGGAGCTGCACCCATCCAAGTGGGAAGTGGGAAGTTTTCCATCACACACCTGACTTGCGCCTTGTCGGTGATGGACAGGTTTCGGGGAGTTAGGCGGTGAGTTACTTGCTACAGTATTCCTAGCTTCTGGCCTACTCTTGTAGCCACTTTGATTCTGTGACATATCCAATTAGGTTTCTGGTCGATGTTAACCCCCAGGATGTTAATAATGGGATACTCAGTGATAGTCACACCATTGAATGTCAAGGGGTGATGGTTAGATTGTCTCTCATTGGTGATGGTCATTACCTGGCATTTGTGTAGCCTGATTGTTACATGCTACTTGTTAGCCTAATTTTGGATTTTGTCCAGATCTTGTTGCCTTTGAACATGGCAGTATATGATAAAAGGCTTATACAAGGCTCTGGTTAGACCTCAGTAAGAATGCTGCGCACAGTTCTGAGTGCCACACTACAGAAAAGATGTGAATGCATTGGTCAGAGTGTAGAAGAGATTTATGAAAATGGTTCCGGGGATGAGCCAATGAGGAAAGTTTGGAGAAGTTGGGACTGTTTTCCTTTGAAGGGAAAAGTCTAAGAAAAGATTTGATTGAAATTTTCAACATCACATGGAGTCTGGCAGAGTGGATAGTGCGAAACTGTTCCTACTCCTTCATAGCTCAAGGACCAAATAGCACAGTTTTAAACTGTTTTGCAAAAGAAACAAATATGAGTGACAAAAATGGTCATCATCTTCATTAAAGCAATTCTGTGGTTTATAATGTGAAGAGGTTTGCATCATGACCTTTGGTAACAGGATCACTTACATTTTTTCTTGGGCCCACTATTCTGATTGTGTCAGGTGGGATTCCAAAAGCTTCTGAAAACCTGCCAGGGAAGAGAGTTCAGGAACCTTGGGGAAGCTGGTGAGGAATTCTGCAACATTCTGACAGGTGCATTTTAAATGTTTTGACAATGTCAATATCATTTTTAGATGCTATAGCATAAGTTGGATCAAATTGTTAAACAAGTGAGTAGTGATTGCTCATGGGACCCTGTCTTGCACAGATAAGTTTGACCATTGCATTGATCAGCATTGTTAAAGTGTTGAGAAGCATAGACTGCATTTCTGATTGGGAAAAAAAAAGTAAATAAAATTCTTTGGGAACTCTAATGTCATGACCTGAAGTGATTTAAATGTCCTTTGTGCTTTCAATTTTAAAATACAATCATCTTAAGTTTCCACTTAAAAGAATCAGAGCCACCTTGTGGACTGTTGTCATTGAGATGCAATCCAGTGCAACCTAGAAAAAACATGGCCATCTAATTTTCCAGTTCCAATAGGCCCCAGTTTTGGAGTTGTCGTGGTTTGTTGTGACAATTGAATCCATTATGAATTCTTCCTTGAGTTTTACAAAATAGAGAACCATTTAGAGCAGCAGGGGCTGTACACACAGTTTCGTGAGTTTAGAAAGATTGTTAAAGGATTATCCTGAATAAGTGTTTGATTGTGATTACAACTTAATAACCACTGAGAGGGTTTAGGTTTCTTTTCATTGGGTCTGGAGATAATTAGAATTATAGAGTCATACAGCAGGGAAACAGACCACCCAGTCTGTGCTGACCAGACATCCCAATCTGACCTAATCCCATTTGCCAGCATTTGACGCACATCCCTCTAAACCCTTCCTATTCACATATCCATCCAGATGCTTTGTAAATGCTGTAATTGTACCAGCCTCCACCACTTCCTCTGGCAGCTCATTCCATACACGCACCACCCTCTGTGTGAAAAGGTGGCCCCTTCGGTCGTTTTAAGTCTTTCCCCTCTCACATTAAACCTCTGCCCTCTAGCTTTGGACTCCCCAACCCTGGGATAAAGACCTTGGCTACTGACCCTATCCATGTCCCTCATGATTTTATAAACCTCTAAAAGGTTTCCCCTCAAACTCAGAACGTGGGACTAGGATATCACAGCAATTACAGAAACGTGGCTCAAGGATCCACAGGACTGGCAACTTCATGTTCTGGGAGATAGATGCTGTGGGAAGGATAGAAAGTGGGAAAAGAGAGGAAGGGAGTGATGTTTTTGGTCAGAAAGAACATCATGGCTGTACTTAGGGAGGGTATTCCTGGGAGATTATTCAGTGAATTTAAATGGGTGTAACTTAAAAGTAAGAAAGGAATGATCACTTGTTGGGATTATATTGGAGGTTCCCCAATAGTCAGCTGGAAATTGAGAAGCATGTATGTAGGGAGATCTAAGATATCTGTAAGGAAAACAGGGTTGTAATGGTAAAGGATTTTAACTTTCCAAACATAGATTGGGACTTTTAAGGGCTTGGATGGGAAGGAACTTGTTAAGTGTACACAAGAAAACTTTCTTATTCAATATGTGGATGTACCTACTAGAGAAAGAGCAAAACATGACCTCTATTGGGAAACAAGGCAGGACAAGTGACTGAGGTGTCAGTGGGGGAGCACCTAAGGGCCAGTGATCATAATTTTATTAGCTTTAAAGTTGTTATGGAAAAGGATGGAACTGAACATTAAATTAAAGTTCTAAATTGGAGTAATGCCAATTTTGACAGTATTAGACAGGAACTTTCAAAGGTTGGTTGGGTGTTGCTATTCCCTGGAAAGGGATGGTTGGGAAGTGGGAGGCCTTTAAAAATGATATAACGAGAGTCTAGACACAGTATGTTTCTGTGAGTGTGAAGGGGAGGGCTGATAGGTGTAGGGAATGCTGGATGACTAGAGAAATTGAGGCTCTGGTCAAGAAAACGATGGAAGCATATATCAGGTATAGACAACTTTGATTTTTTTGATTGGATTTGGTTTGATTTATTGTAGCTTAAGTACAGTGAAAAGCTTTGTTTTGCAAGCAGTACAGGCAGATCATAGCAAACAAGGACATACAGATCAAAGAGTGCTTAGAGTGCGGCACACAGGTTACACTGCACAGGAGATGCACAAAGCAAGATCAACATTATCTGAAGTTAGAGAGTCCATTCAGCAGTCTAATAATGGCAGGGAAGAAGCTGTTCGTGAACCTATTGGTTCATGTGTTCAAGCTTCTGTATCTTCTGCCGAGTGGAAGAGGTTGTCGGAGAGAATTATTGGGGTGGGAGGGCTCTTTGATGATGTTGGCAGCCTTTCTGCGGCAACGAGAAGTGTAAATGGAGCCCATGGACGGGAGATTGGTTTCTGTGGTGGACTGGGCTGTGTACGCCACCTTCTGTAGTTTCTTACAGTCCTGGGCAGAGCAGTTGCCATACCAGGCCGTTATGCTTCTAGAAAGAATGTTTTTTTAAGCAGTCTCTGTAAAAATTGATAAGGGCCCTATAGACATTTCAAATTTCTTGAGCTGCCTGAGGAAGAAGAGGCGTTGATGTGCATTCTTGGCTGTTGTGTGGTAAGTCCAGGACAGATTGTCAGTTATTGTCTCTCCTAGGAACTCGACGCCCTCCATTCTCTCAACATCAGTTCCATTGATGTAGATGGGGGCATGTTCTCCTCCTTTCTTCCTGAAGTCAATGACCAATTCTTTAGTTTTTCCGACATTGAGAGAGAGTTTGTTATCATTGCACCATGACACCAAGTACTCTACCTCCTTTCTGTATTCTGACTCATTGTTATTTAATATTGGTCCTACTATGGTGGTGTCATCAACAAACTTACAGATGGCGTTTATTCAATATTTGGCAACTCATTTATGGGTATACAGGGAGAACAGTGGGGGGCTGATAACACATTCCTGGTGGGCTCCAGTGTTGTGTGTTATTGTGGAGGGGATGCAGTTACCTATCCTCACTGATTGTGGTCTGTGGGTCAGAAAGCTGAGGGTCCGATTGCAGAGCCGAGACCAAGGTGATGCAGTTTTGAGATCAGTCTGGAGGGGATAATGGTGTTGAAGGTGGAGCTATAGTCAATGAGCAGGGACCTGATGTAGGTGTCCTTGCTGTCTGGATGTTCCAGGGATGAGGGCTAGGGAAATGGCAACTGCTGTGGACACGTTACATTGGTTGGTAAATTGTAGAGGATTAAGACAGGCTGGGAGACTGGAATTGATGTGGGCCATGACCAGCCTCTCGAAGCACTTCATGTTTAAGGAGTTCAGAGCCACTAGGTGGTAGTCATTAAATCATGTTGCATGTGCTTTCTTTGGAACAGGGATGCTGGTGGTCTCCTTGAAGCAGGTGGGGACTTCGGCTTGTAGGAGGGAGAGGTTGAGGATGTCGGTGAATACCTCCACCTGTTGGTCCGCAGTGGACCCAAGTGCTCGGCCAGGTACTCCGTACGGGCCCATCGCTTTTCTTGGGTTGACTCCCAGGATTGGGTGAATCCCTAGAGGAGTATAAGGACAGTAGCAGTATACTTAAGATGGAAATCAGGAGGGAAAAAAGGGGACATGAGATATCTTTTGCAAAAAGAGTTAAGGAGAGTCCAAAGAGATTCTATAAATATATTGAGGGCCAAAGAGTAACAAGGGAGAGAAGAGGGCCCCTTAAATTTCAATGTGGCTGTCTATGTGCGGAAATATGTGAGATACTAATTGAATATTTGTGTCAGTATTTACTGTGGAGAAGGACATTGAAGCTAGGGAACTTGAAGAAATAAATAATAATGTCTTGAAAAGAATTCACATTGCAGAAGCGTAGGTGCTGGATGTCTTAAAATGCATAAAGGTAGATAAATTTCTGGTACCAGTTTGTTGTGACCCAAAACTTTGTGGGAAGGTAGGGAAGAGTTTGCTGGGCCTCTTACTGAGATATTTGTACCATCGATAGCCACAAGTGAGGTACCAGAAGACTGAAGCTTGGCTAATATGGTGCCATTATTTAAGAAAGGCTGCAAAGAAAATCCAGCCCATAAGCCTTACGTCAGTGGTGGGCAAGTTGTTGGAGAGGATTCTGAGGGACAGGATTTACATGCATTTGGAAAGACAAGGACTGATTAGGGATAGGCAGCATGGATCTGTGCATGGGAAATTGTGTACAACACTGTATAAATCTATTCGTCTGTAGGAAGGATGTTGTTAAACTTGAGAGGATGTATAAAAGATTGACAAGGATGTTGCCAGGACTGGAGGGTTTGAGCTACGGGGAGAGGATGAATAGGCTAGTGCTTTTTTCACTTATCTCCATTTTGTTAAAAAAAACTTAACTTGGATTTCTAATCAAGTTGCTCAAGGATGTTATTACACACACCTAGAGCAGGAGGCACTTAAACTCTGACCTCCTGGAGCAGGGATAGGGATACTATCACTGCACTACAAGAGGGCCCTACAACTATCTGAAATGAGTTATTTATATAAACCACCTGTGTGAATTGAAATGACTCCACAGAGGCTGGTATCCAGGCACCAAATCACCCTTTATTTACAAGTGGAGAGTCCTCAACACTGATCCAGCTTCCTCAGAGCCAAATCTCAGAATGAACAGAACCTCTGACACTCCTGTTTATAACTGTCAGCTAGGACTCCCTGATTGGACCAGATTAACAGCCCCAGTCAGATAACTCATATTCTGTGAGGTCCACCTGGCTAACCTGATCGTAATCACTATATCCCTTCCCCTCTGAGGCGGAGGACATTGGCTAGTGATTTTTAGTAGCCGCTCCTGGGGTGTTTTAGCACCGGGTCAATTTCCTCCAACCCTGCCTGTGATATGGATAGGGTGTCACATCCAGTAGCTCACCTCTTGCACCCGGAGCATCTCAGAGAAAATTAATTCTCCTCTTCAGGCGGTAAAGGCATTAGGGTGGTGACATCCGCAGTGTCCATCTCAGATTCTGAAGTGTCTTCAATGGTTAATGGAGACACAGCTTCTGGAACAGTTGGAAAGGCAGTTGAGGAAATGGGCATGTTTTGCTCCTGCACTGTTTGTAAATTTGCAGTTTTCATACAGTCCACATGCTTGTTCAGGACTGTTGCACCTGCCTGAACTTTGTACATCACAGAAACTAACCAACCTTGTGTTTCCTTAAGCAGGACCATTCCTGTGGTTCCTCCACTAAATGTCACCCCCTGAAGCAAATCACCATTCTCATTCAGCAGGGTCTTGTATCTGGCATTGGCGTTCCTGGTGCCATTTTACCCTTTTTCCACATACCCCCCCGTCAGGTCCAGGAAGATCAGATTTAACCTCAATACTAAGTGGTGGGGATTCTTCTCCCCATTAGCAACTCTGCTGGAGCTATCCCTGTATTTGCATGAGGGATGGTCCTATAATTAAACAGGAACCGAGACAGTTTGGTACCTTGTGAAACTGTAGATGTTTTGTTAAGCCTGTCTTCAAAGTTTGGACTGCACTTTCTGCCAGGTCATTGGATGAGGGATGGTATTGAGTGTCCTTCTATGACAAATGCCATTCGACTTTGGGATGTACTCAAATTCGCTGCTGGTAAATGATGGCCCATTTTCTGTGACCAATACTTCTGGGAGTCCATGTATTACAAAAGATGTGTGTAGCTTTTCTACTATCGTCGCCATGTTTTATGAATGAAATCTATACATATCCAACCTCTTTGAGGGGTGTCCACAAGGACTAAGAACATGAAAGGACCTGCATAGTCAATGTGTAACTGGGTCCAGGGTTTACCCGGCCATTCCCACAAATGCAAGGGAGCTGCTTGTGGTAATTTTTGTCCTTGCTGGCATTCTAGGCACTGCCCCCCCAACGCAGCTCTGCATCCAATACTGGCCGCCAGACCTAACTTCTCGTCAACATCTTCATTTTGGAAACCTCTGGATGACCCAGGTGGAGTTCAGCCAATATCAGCCATTGCTCAGGACGATCACTCCTGCCCCCCACAATAAAATGCCACCCTCTACAGTGATCCAGTCTCTCTGGGCCCAGAAAGGTTTCAGTTCTGATTGTGATGGCCCTTCTGTTTCCACCAACACCACCAGCTGTTGCAGTTTTGCCAGAACAGGATCTTTCTGTGCCCACAGTCTGATATTGTTGGCTGTGACAGGAAGCAGAAAATTTAAAACCATTACGGACTATTTCAGTGGCAGTACCCCCGGTGGTGTATCTGCCAGTGGGGAAACAGCTCAATGCATCCACATTTGCGACTTGGCCCACCCTGATGGTGTTTCAACTTGTAATTACACTCACTTAGAACTAGAGCCCGCCGCTGAATTCAACCTGAAACTATGGGCAGCACTGCCTTGTCCTCTTTAAGTAGACCCAACAGGTGGTTGTGGTCCGTTATTATTACAAATTTATGTCAGTAAAGGTATTCATGGAACTTCCTGACTCCAAATATGTTCACCCAACTTTCCTTCTCCATCTGAGCATATTTACACTCTGCATTAGTCGAAGCCCTGGATGCGTACGCCAATGGTCATTCCTCTCCATGAGCTAATGCTACCCTGCTGCTGTACAGGGAGACATCACAAGTCACTGTAAGGTGGGGCAAAAATCCCCATCAGTTGATGGACATACGCTGGACGTAAAAACCCTCTGAAGGCAGAAGTTGTGGGAGTCCTACTATATTGGATTAAGTCACTGGGATGCAACAGAGCCAGGAAGAGGCTGGCTGGGACAGACTGAGAAATATACAAACCCAGGGGCAGATGCCTGGGATAGGGGTTAGCTAACTGAACCTCCCATTCATGCCTCAGTTAAAACAATGTGAGCCAGTCTATAAGAAAGAAACAACTTCAACAATTTCAGACCCTTTGGATCCTACACAGGTATAAGCACATTCAAATCTAATCAGTGCTCAGGCACAAAGTTACTCAACATTCCACACCATTGTGCTACATGCAAACCTGTTTCACCTTGGATGGTTAAAAATAACCTTCTCACCACAAGCAAACTAAACAGATACTCATCCAAGGGAAACGCTGGATATTCCAAACCCATCAAAACCATTCACCTCAATCAAAAAACCATTCACACCTATAGCAGTGCTCAGGAAGCCCATTCAGCCCTGAGAGGAGGAATGATGGCTCAACAGATTTGGGAGTTGATAATGGAGCACACAACCTGTATAATTGATCTAGGAGAGAGAAGAGCCATCCATGCATCTATCAACAGAAGAAGGATCCCAGACAGCTACTCTTCCTGAGAACTATCTACACAGCTATCTCCCTGAAACCTACCAACACAGGGCTATCCCGTACCAGGGGAACTAATGGCAACCAACCACGACCAGCAGATCGATGCCCTCCGAAAACCACCGACACGACTGACAAGGCCTCAGACACATCCTGAGGTGAAAACCGGCTCATAAAACCACCACAGAGTAAGAAAACCCAAGTTCTCAAACCAGACTGAACACTGTCCGAAGTCTTCAGTGTAGCACCGGCTACAGCAAGTGGGAACAGGCAGCTGTATTTCGAAATCGTATTTATCCCCAGTGGTGAGCCTATTTCCTCGAGACCCGAAGTATCCAACCTCGCTAGCAGGGTGGGGAAAGTGGGCTGGTGACAGTGAAGGGCAGCCCAAGGTCAGGAAGTCTGATTAAAATGTCTGTGTTTGAAACAACTGTTTAGTTCCTAATAATAATTAGCCTGTGTTAAGTTAATAACTGATAGTGTCAGTTTCACTGTTTTGAATTTGCCTTTTTAACTCTTGTATTTTTGTTCACCTTTGTTTTATTTCTCTGTGTATGACTTATGCCTTTTTTAAAATTTCACCTTTGCAATTAATAAACGCAGAGATTCTTTGCCCTGAAACACCTGTCCACTGCCTTCTTCACTTCACATTCCTGAATTAAGTCCAGTGCCTGGAACCAGGGATCTGGGGGTGATTTGACCCACCTAAAAATCAGCAGATTACTGATTGCAACCCAGAATCCCTACAATACCACATGTCACTGGGATCATAGCGTGCCAACAACTTAGAGGAAAATAGCTGTTTCTTCACTTCCCTGAAGGTTATGGCTTGGCTACCTGACCATTACCAACGCCAACCCTTTTTAAACAGTTGATGCAAAGGTGCTGAATAGAGGCCAGGTTATGTATGAAATTTCTGTAAAAACCTTAGCTCCAGTACAGATAAGGGAGCTGATGCACCTTTGATTGCCCTCATTTTATCTTCCAACATGTACAACCCAGCCTTGTTGACTCTGTAGCCTAAGTAGGCCACTTGAGGTGCCTGAAGAACACATTTATCCCTTCTAAGGAATATGTTCGCCTGGGAGAAATATCTAAGAACTATGTCCAACTTCTCTAAGTGCTGCTTATTGGTCTTCCCTGTTATTAGCATGTTATCCAGATACATGGCAACCTAGGATAGACCATTGTCCACTGAACAATGGTACAGGCTGACAAAACCCCAAATGGCAGTCTCTGGTACAAATCCTTATGGGCATTAATTGTAGCATACTTCTGGGAATCGTCATTTAACTGCAATTGTGAGTACACATGGCTCATGTCCAGCTTCGTGAAGAACAGCTCCCCCTTGCCAGCTTTGTGTATAAATCCTCTATGTGAGGGACTGGGTATTAATCCAGCTGCGAAAAGCAGTTTACCCTTTGTTTAAAATCCCCTCAAAGGCAAACCGACTCATTGGGCTGCGCAATTGGTACGACCGGTGCTGCCCATTTCACAAACTGGACTGGTTTGATGGTTCCTGCATTTTCCAGCCTCCTGATTTCTGCCTCTACTTTTTAGGCAAATGGCAGTGGATGGGCCTTGAAGAATCACTGAATTGTTTCCTGGTCAACATGCAAGGTGGCCTTGTCTCTTTTGATAGTTCCCAGACCTCCCTGAAAATATTCCAAGTATTTAATTAGGACTTCGCTCAGGCAGCCATTTTCTAATTGAAATATGTTGAGTCAATCAAGGTGAATCTTTCTCAACCAACTCCGCCCCATCAAGCTTGGGCCTGAGCCTTTTAGTGCAATCAATGTTAACCGAGCCAGCTGTTTCTCATGAGAGACCTGAACTGAAGTTGTATCCTTAATCTGTAAAGAATCCCCTGTATTGGTTCTCAGTTTAGCCGAGGTCTTACACAAACTTAAGGGTTGGAATCCAGAGGGAATTTTGTTAAAGAGTAGTTCTGTGATG
Organism: Ginglymostoma cirratum; assembly: GCA_024137785.1. Taxonomy (NCBI): domain Eukaryota; kingdom Metazoa; phylum Chordata; class Chondrichthyes; order Orectolobiformes; family Ginglymostomatidae; genus Ginglymostoma; species Ginglymostoma cirratum. The sequence goes on along the minus strand of JAHRHZ010000112.1, from coordinate 41,981,247 downwards.
ACTTAAACAGCTGCACCAGTATCAATCTCCATTCGAACCGGCTGACCATTTAACCAGATGTTCATTTTGATTGGTTCTGATTTGGATGTTGCTAAGCAATGTAACTGTTCTAAACCACATGTCGGTGGACTTTCCAGGATGTGTGCTCTCCTGAATACCAGCCTATGAATTCCCTTGCTCAGTTTAGGTCTAGTGGGACTCTCTTGCAGTCTCAAGTTCACATACCGGCAACAACTGCAGTGGCTTGCCAGCTCGATTCTGAAGAATATTTTAACCGTTTGGCTGAGGCTTGGCTTTGTTTTGGGGTTTTGCTAAGGGCTGACCTAGAGTGGCTTTATTCAGGATACGTCTAGAGTGAGGCTGTGGAATTGCCTTCACCAAGTGGTGTTTCCTAAGCTCAGTCAGACTGGCGAGGATGGCCACATCTATCGGGATACCCTGCAACTCATATACTGTGCTTGCTGTGTTTTCCAATGATAAAGCCAGTTGTAGTGCCTGTTTGAAGTCCAGTTGGGCTTCAGCTGGTTGACGCTTTTGCACGGTTATATCATTAATCCTACATACCGAATGGTCTTTCAGCATCTCATTAAGGGTTAAACCAAAGTCACGTGCATCTGCCAGTCATCTTAACCTTGTTAAAAATCCTGATATGGATTCCCCTGGTTCTCAAATTACTGGGTAAAGCTATAGCAGCTCAGAATTAGAGGAGGCTTGGGGTCAAAATATTCTTTAGATAAATCCATCCACTCTCCAAAGGTTTGAATATCTGGTACCTCAGGGAAAGTTAGGCCTTAATAACTGAAAAAGCTGCAGGCCCACGAGCTATCAGGAGAATTACTCACTGCTTTTCATCTGCCCCAATGTCATTTGCCCGGGAAAAGTAAAACATTCTTTCTACATATTGAGCCCAGTCTTCATCTGCAGGATTGAACGAGTCAAGCTTCCTAAATAATAGTGTGATGCCAGAAATATTCACCCCAACTCAAAGACAACTGTTGCATGCAATTTTCTTCAATAGTGTGCTTTTCTTTCGTCGCCACTGAAATGACTCCCCAGAGGCAGTATCCTGTCACCAAGTCATCCTTCATTTATACATGGAAACTCTTTGACACTGATCCAGCTTCCTCAGAGCCAGCTCACAGAGAGAACAGAACCCCTGACATTCCTGTTTCTATCTGTCAGCCAGGGCTCCTCAATTGGACCAGTCCCCATCAGGGAACTCATATTCTATGAGGTCCACCTGGCTGACCTCGTTACAATCACTACATCAATTATCAGCTTGGTTTGTCAGCTAAGACTGTTGCAGCATTTCATCCAGTTGTCATGATATGTTTCCTTTCAGCCAGTCCATTGCTTAAAGAACATTCAGCTGTGGTATTCATGATGTTTAGTTTTTCTCATGTTTCTGAATTTATCATTGGCAAATTCTTTCTTTATTATCTCTCAGTAACATTACTGGAATACCACCTCTAGCCCCTATCCATTTTTCTATGATGTTGTCTCTTTTAACTCTTCGGTCTTTACTCTGTCCTACTGTTGAACGAATAAACCAGGTTTATTCACCAGGTCACCAGGTCTCCAAAATGAAGAATGGTCTAAGTTCTATCTTTGCCCCCTTAAATTTAGATCCATGGCAACTACTTTGTTAAAGTTCCAACAGAACCCTTGATCTAGGACAAGTCTCTGTCCTTCATTACTTATGCTACAGAATTCACATTTCTCACTGACTTCTACTCTTTGTATGTGTGCAGTTCATCAACCACAGCTATGTATTTTAACAGGACTTTGACCAATATGCAAGTAAGCTGTCTGCATAACATTCAGACAATTTGTTTTCCACTATGATTCTTATCTCTTGATGTCATTAAGTCTTGTCTAACACTCTGATAAGTGACACCACATTTTTGTAAGGGAATAAATTAATGTCTTGACTGGGTAAACTGCAGATCAACTGACTTCCCAAAAATAATTGCCTTATCACGCTTCATGTCAAGTTTCATTTGTGCCTTTTTCATGGAAGGTTTACTCTGGCAAAGTCACAGCTGGCATTCGAATTCTGTTTGTGAAAGCACAGATTGAATGTTTCGAATCAACATATGGTTGTTGCCAGACATTGGAATATGTCTCTAACACACTGAAATGTAAGAAAGAAATTCCTAGAATTATGTTTTGTACAATACAGAGATGACAAATTTTAGGCAGAATGATATTTAGGCATGGCTTGCCCATCCTTAGTAACCTTCTTTTTGAAACATATATCCTCAGCCATTCTTTTCTAACCTTCAAAACTCTTCTAGAAACCTTTCTCTCCATCTGCAACTTGCGTCTCTTCTCAAATTTCTTCACTTAGTAACTCACACTCCACTTATTTCCCTTAGAAACACTACGAAATATTCCTCTTCTTGGTGATTTCTCCATAAACTGTTACTATGTGTACATTAAGGGATAAAGCATAGTAAGTTTACAGGCAACAGAATATAATATTTCTTAATACACAATAACTTCCATGTTTCATTTGCAAATTGGATGCCTTCCAGTCATCAGTGCATTCAACTTTGCAATCTAAAGTGTGAAATAAAAATTTACTGTAAAATTGGAGAGAGTTCTTTGTGGTGAGCAAACAGGGTGGTCAACAAAATCTACTTCAATACCTTTTGAAAAAAAATGGAATATCCATGGAATAGAACAATGAGGCAGTACTGTGGCTCAGTGGTTAGCACTGCTGCCTCAGAGTGCCAGGGAGCCAGGTTCAATTCCACCCTTATCCATACATGTCTGTGTGGGTTTCCTCCCATAGCTGAAAGATGTGCAAGTCAGGTGGATTTAGTCATGCTAAATTGCCTGTAGTTTCATGTTGGGTTAGCCATGAGAAATGTAGGGTTATGGGGATGGGATGGCCTTCAGAGGGTCCATGTGGACTTGATTGGCTAAATGGCTTGCCCCCATGCTGTAGGGATTCTATGACCCCTGAGCCACATACTTTGTTTACCAAGGTGAGCATCTTTATATCATGCTTATCCACAGCAAAGGATACAGGGAAGTTAGAACTGTGCTATTCAGTTGAAGTTTGGGACATAACTAAACAGTTCTTATGAATGATAAAACGATGCATTTACAAATGGTGTTGAGGCATTGATTAACCATGATTAAATTGATGTTCAATGAGAATTGAGGAGTTGAATGGCCTCCTCCTATCCCCACATTATTGAGGTCCCAGGCACACTTAAAGAAATCAGTGGGAGCAATGTGACTGCTTTGGGAAACAGCTCAGGAATGTATGTATTGCTATCTCCTATAACTTGATGTCACTGCTTTTCCGACATTTCTTTTTCATGCTGCGCTTGGGGGAAACTATCAGGAAGCCGCCTCTGATTCTCAGCGAGGTGGACTCAGGCCAGAAGAACAAGAAAATATGCAGAATCCACTCCCGTCCAAAGCAGGACTTTGTGCAAACACATTCGTAGATGGGATTTATGACATACCACCTATTCCCTCTGCCTGCTGAGGGGAGGTGAAATACTTTAACATAGTGGAATGTTGATGCACACTACAATTAGATCTGCAACTTGGAAGGTAAAGCATTCCTCTGCAATTTTTTAAATAAGGCAATTGCTTAGTATTTTACTGGCTCTTAAAAAATGGCATTTTACATACATTTATCAATGTTATTTTGCATTTAAAATTACAAACAGACCTTAAACATGGTGGAGATGGTTGGGAGGAAGGGGGTGATCAGTTAAGCATAACTGAAAGTGGATACATTCCAAATTTGTCTTTGGTCTCGTGATGCTTAATGTTTATATTCAGTTCACACAGAGGCTTTGAAGCTTTATGCCAATAACTGCTCAGAAATGAAAAATGTTACCTTTGAGAAATATCTGCTAATTCATCTATTTCCTGAGATTTACATCAGGGAACTTCAATATTTTAAGCAGAAACACAGTTTAGTTAGAACCACCAGGCAATAATGAACAGCACAGTGTGAGAATGTCAGAGGTTTTCACTACGCCAGCTCTTGTCCAAATAAAGGATGAAGCAAGGTACTAAAGCAATTACCAACTCGCACAATAAAAACTTGGAATGGTCCTCACACTTTGGGAGCAATTGCTGACTGGGTGAAAATTACTCCCAAATATTGCACTATTTTGGGAGGTTACTTCCACTTAGATTTCTGCTTGAACTCACTTGCACATTGCCAAACACAAAACTGGCCATGCACCAGTGCAATCAGACAGTATCCTACACCACAATGACATGATTTTTTGGTGCCAATAACTAAAGAAGCATCAACATTCATCTCCATTGCTTTTCCGAAACCAAATTCAAATATGCAGAACAATGTGGCAATCCAACGTTGCTGTCCATTCTTCTATGCTTCTCTACTATGTGCATCACTGGGGTCATCACAGATAACAGCAAATTAGAAATTGGTGAACTGATCAGCCAATTTTCACTAACTAGTCTCCATATAAAGAAAATTGAAAAGTTACCTTGTGTTGAATGAGATGTAACTGACTTTTTAAGAGTAACTTACCTCCTGTCTCCCCAAAGCCTGTCCATCATCCGTAAGGCACAAGTCAGGAGTGGGATGGATTACTCCCCACTTGCCTGGATGGGTGCAGCCCCAACAACACTCAAGCATCTTGACACCATCCAGGACAAAGCAGCCCACTGAATTGACACCACGTCCACAAGCATCTACTTCCTCCATCATCGATGCTCAGTAGCAGCAGTGTGTACTATCTACAAGATGCACTGCAGCATTTCACCAACGTTTCACCATTTCACCAGACGGCACCTTCCAAACCCATGACCACTCCCATTTAGAAGGACAAGGGCAGCAGACATATGGGAACACAACACCTCCAAGTTCCCCTCCGAGCCATTCACCATCCAGACTTGGAAATATATCTCTGTTCCTTCACTGTCACTGGGTGAAAATCTTGGAATTCCCTCCCTAATGGCATTGTGGGTCAACCCACAGCAGGTGGACTGCAGCGGTTCAAGAAGGCAGCTCACCACCACCTTCTCAAGGGGGCAACTAGGGACGGGCTGGCCAGCTAGTGATGCCCACATTTCACAAATGAAAGAAAAAATGCATAATAAAGTCAAAGATAAAAAGATTTTAAGTTTTTAAGGTTAATTTATAATACTTAAGTTTTAATTTTAATCCCATGTGTATCTCTCAATCATTTCAATTGTTTTAAAAGTGAATTATTAGTGAAGGATAATCGGTGCATTTTACTTCATGATGTGCTGACTGTGAGAATACTTCATTGTGATTACTTGCCTACAATGCCACTGTTCATTGAAGCCTATAGTTTTCCATGATTTTGTAATAGATTCAAATTGATGCAGGAAATGAGAAATATGTGTCACACAGATCACTGTACTGTTATGAGCAGCTTTGTTTGAGGCTAGAGTATTACCTCTTGGTTGCTAACCACAAAATCCAGCACAATGACCAGATTTTGCACCCTGCGCACTACATTTTGGGGCAGACAGCTTCAGGAGGTGATTACTCGTCCACTGACAGCAGTGAGCAAGCTTGTTGGATCAAGCACCATCAGATTGGTTTCGTCTGGTGAGCTTCTTGTCCAATCAGGACTCTGAAATCCTACCTCGCCTGATGCTGCCACCAATCAGAGGCTGGAAACCTCAAGAAGCTGAAATTATTACTGGAAACACAAGCTGTGTGTTTGTGAAGAGCTGCACTGATAAGCTACAAAGAATTGCTCAAGGACATTTTGCAAGGTGATGCTCATAGGAAGGTGGGGTTGATTGTGGTTGGAGGCAGGGCAGGAGGCTGGACTTCAGTGGTCACTCTTGTCACCTCCATTTGCTCCCAGATTTGGGCAAATGGAAATCTCTCCCAAACAGATCACTCTGGCTTCTCTGTTGAGAAAGCAGCCATGGTGTTATAGATTCATAGAGTCATAACATGGTTATTAAGTTTGTGGATGACACCAAAATTGGTGGTATAGTGGACAGTGAAGAAGATTATCTAAGATTACAAAGCGATCTTGATCAATTGGGCCAATGGGATGAGGAGTGTCAGATAGTGTCTAATTTGCATTTTGGTAAAACAAACAAGGACAGGATTTATGCAATTCATGGTAGGGCCCTGGGTAGTGATGTAGAACAGAGAGACCTATGGGTTCAGGTGCCTAATTCCTTGAAAGTTGCATCACAAGTAGAACAGGGTGGTTAAGAAGATGTTTAACACACTTGCCTTCATTGCTCAGACCTTTGAGTGTAGGAACTGAGACATCACATTGAGGTTCTGCAATACATTGGTGAGGCCTTTTCTGGAGTATTGTGAATGGTTCTGATTGCCCTGCTATAGGAAGGATATTATTAAATTGGAGAAGATTCAGAAAACATTTACCAGGATGTTGCAGAGAATGGAAAGTTTGATTTAAAAAATAGGTTGGATAGGCTGGGACTTTTTTACTGGAGCGTAGGAGGTTGAGAGTGAGCTTATAGAGATTTATAAAATGATGAGGGGCATAGATAAGGTGAATAGCAAGAGTCTTGGGGGAATTCAAAACTTGGGGGCATATTTTGAAGGTGAGAGGAGAAAGTTTTAAAAAGAACATGACGGTCAACATTTTTACACAGAGAGTGGTTAGTGTCTGGAATGAACTGCCAGAGCATTTGGTGGAGAAGCACAGTTACAATGTTTAAAAGACATTTGGATAAGTACATGAGTAGTAAAAATTTGGAGGGATATGGGCCAAATGCAGGCAAGTGGGACTAGTTTAATTGGAAACATGGTCAGTGTGGATTAGTTCGACCATAGGATCTGTTTCCATTTTTTTGACGGGCAAGAAGGCAGATATTCAGGCTAATGGCAAGTGGAGACCCTTAAGTAGTCATTAATTGATGACTTAAAGGCATGAATTGATGGTGCATTAGGAAAACCAACTAATCATGTGATTTCCTTCCTGATGCCGGCCCTTCCAATAATTTGTTCTTGGGATCCACTCATAGTGCACCTACCTCTGAGGCAGGAGAACTGGGTCCTAGTCCCAGTTGTGCTGGAGGTGTGTAATAACATTTCTGAACAGAGATTGATTGGAAAAGATAATAAAAAGAAAACCTTGGATGTTCTCATTCAAAACTCAGTTGTTGACAGGAATGGAGGTGAAGATCTTCCTCGGGCTAGTACACCAATTACTTACTGTTCCTGGCACCTTAATCACCACCTTCAGGGAAGAGAAAATAATACCCAGATTTTTCTTTTAAAATGCTTGTTATACAAAAAGCTGCCGAGTGATTGTGGTCATTTGGTGTATTTTGGTTAATGCAGCAGAAAATTCTTTATCACAAAACTTAATAATATTTATTAGAGTGACCAGTTTACCATCTGTGAACAATCTCCCTTTAGTTAACTCAAAATGAATTTTAAAAAGTGGAGACTTTCTTGCTGGTGAAGTTGGTCTACTGTAGTAACTTGGTTTTTAAATTAAAACACATATCCTAGAACTTTAACACTATATCAGCGTTCATGTTCCCCAATCCCCACTTGGAAAACCTCCATCACCAAAAATACTTAACTTTAAGAAAATTCACAATTACCTAAAAGTGAGCGAAATTTGGAGAAACACACTAAGTAACAAATAATTCAATGTAAAGTCAGGACCTGCTTTGTGATCTGGGCCTACGTCAGCTGTGTTGGTTGATGACATGGTGGCTCAGTGGTTAGCACTGCTGCCTCACAGTGCCAGGGACACAGGCTCGTTTCCACCCTCGGGTGACTGTCTGTGTGGAGTTTGCACATTCTCCTCATGGCTGTGTCTCTGGGTGCTCAGGTTTCTTCCCAAGGTCCAAAGGTGTACCGATTCAGTGGATTGGCCATGCTAAATTGTCCTGAGGTGTGCAGGCTAGATGGATTAGCCATGAGAAGTAGGGGCGTGGGTCTGGGTTAAATGCTCTTTGAAGGGTCATTTTCGACTTGATGGGCTGAATGTCTGGCTTCCACACTGTAGGGATTATATTCAATTTTTTTTGTTGTCTGTTCATGGGATGTGGGTGACCCTGGCCAAACCAGCATTTATTTCCTTTCCCTAATTCCTGTTGAGAAGATGGTGAGCTGCTTTCTTAAACACTGCAGTCCTTTATTGGAAGCAGCTCAGAGAAGGTTCACTAGGATGATACCCAGTATACAGGGATTATCTTATGAGCAAAGATTAAACAGCTTTGGACTCTACAGTCTGGAATTTAAAAGAATGAACATTCAGCATTCTTAAGGGGCTGGCCAGGGTAAATCCTGAGAGAACATTTTCCCTCATGTTGGAATCTAGGGCCAGAGGGCATGGTCTCATAATAAAGGGACACCAATTTAAGACTGAGAAGAGGAGGAATTTCTTCTCTCAGAGGGTTGTTTGTCTTTAGAGCTCCTTGCCACAAGGAGCTGTGGGGGCAGAGCCTTAGTGAATTTTAAGGCTGAGAAAGATAGATTCTTGCCAGTTGGGGAATTCAGGGTTGTGGGAAAAAGGCAGGAAGGTGGATTTGAGGAATGTCGGATTGGCCATGATCCTACCGAATGGCAGGGCAGGGGTGAGAGGAGTCAAACAGGTTACTGCTATTCCTATTTCTTATGGTCAATGCTGTTTGGAAAGGTGTTCCGGGCTCTTGACCCAATATCATTGAGCGAACAGTAATATAATTAGATTAGGCTTTGGTGAGATCATGCCTGGAGTGGTATTTGTCTATTTTCTCATGAGTTATGTACCTCCTTTAGGTGGGGTGCATTGATAGTTTACTAGTTTACTTGCATGAAAGGCCTGTAAGTGGAAAGTTTGGGCTGATCTTCCCTGGACACTGGAAGAATGCCAAGCACTTTATGAATAAAATTGAATCCGTAGTGAGCTTGACAGGATACAAGTAGAGAAGCTATTTATTCTGGCCAAAGAGTCTTGATCTGGGTCTCACAGTCTTAGAATAAGGAACTTGTCGTTCAGGACTGAGATAAAGAGAAACTTCTTCATTCAGAAGGTGCAAATCTTTGTAATTCTGTCTTGAACAGCTGTGGCTACTCAATCTTCAGTATTTTCAGGGCAGAGACCAATAAATTGTGGACAAATTTCGAAGTCACAGGGCACTTGGCTTCACCTGACGAAGGAGTGGCTCTCCGCAATAAACCTGTTGGACCAAACCCTGGTGTCATGTGCCTTCTGACTTTGTCCACTCTAGTCTAATACCGGCACCTCCACATCAATGAATTGTGGGCATTGTGGAATCGAGGGATAAGGGGAGTGAATAGGAAAGTCGAGTTAATGTAGAAGTTCAGGCACAATTTTAAAGAATAGCAGTGTAAGTTTAAGGTGTGTACAGTCTGTCCCTGCTCCTATTTCCCATGTTGTCTCAAATATCATTCTTTTAATGAAGTACTTTTTAATGCCACAACTCCACTACCATTGACAGTCACCTTTTCAGATTCTGCTGGGAAGGTGTAACATCTTTAACCTAACTCCTGATCCTCAACATTGTCTTTGAGTCCAGTTGTTATCTGATTAGTAATATTGTTCCATACAGATCATAAATATGTTGTTAAAATATGTGGCGACATTCCTGAAAGTTGATGTGAAATAGAGCCAAGCACTTATGCTACTTGGAAAAACAAAGTATTGCGGAAGTTGGAAATCAGAAATCAAATCAGAAACTGCAGAAAACCTCAGCAAGTCTGACAGCATCTGTGGAGAGAAAGGAGAGTTCATCTTTCAGATCCAGTGACCCTTCTTCAGAACTGTTCTTCAGAGGTTTTTCCAACAATTTCTGATTTTACTTCTGCTACTTAATCTGTTCGCTTATCTGCTGCTGAAATATGCAATCTGAACTTTATGACTTTATGTTTATATGTCTTTCCCAGGCCAATCTCTAGCGCACGTCTATTTAACACCTATATCAATGACTGCTCCAATGGGAATGTAAATGAAAAAAAAAACCAAGAAGCCCTTCATTAGTCCTCTTGGGTTGGCATGGTCTCTCAGTGGTTAGAACTCTTGCCTCACAGCGCCAGAGACCCAGGTTTGATTCTAGCCTTGGGTGACTGTCTACAAAGAGTTTGTACATTGTCCCTGTGTCTGTGTGAGTTTCCTCTGGGTGCTTCGGTTTCCTCCTAGAGTCCAAAGAAATGCAGGTTAGGTGGATTGGCCATGCTAAATTGTGTCTAGTGTCCAGGAGTGTGCAGGTTAGATGGATTAATCATGGGAGATGCACGGTTAGTGGGATAGGGTAGGGAGGTGCATCTGGGTGGAATGCTCTTTGGAGGGTTGGTGTGACTTGATGGGCCAAATGGCCATCTTGCCCAAAATTAACTTTAAAAAATTGAATACTGGAATTGGTAAAAAGTAATATTATTAATTTGACATTTGAAGTACTAGCTAGATGAAGAAGTGGTAATATTTTTATAAAAATGGTGAGAAACTCTTGCAAATATATAACGCTTTTAAGGATGGACTGTTTACCTGGAGTGGATAGACATGACATTGCAGAAAATTCGGAGGCATGGGATTGAGGGTGATTTAGCGGTTTGGATCAGAAATTGGCTAGCTGGAAGACGACAGAGGGTGGTGGTTGATGGAAAATGTTCATCCTGGAGTTCAGTTACTAGTGGTGTACCGCAAGGGTCTGTTTTGGGGCCACTGCTGTTTGTCATTTTTATAAATGACCTGGATGAGGGCGTAGAAGGATGGGTTAGTCAATTTGCAGATGACACGAAAGTCGGTGGAGTTGTGGATTGTGCGGAAGAATGTTGCAGGTTACAGAGGGACATAGATAAGCTGCAGAGCTGGGCTGAGAGGTGGCAAATGGAGTTTAATGCGGAAAAGTGTGAGGTGATTCACTTTGGAAGGAGTAACAGGAATACAGAGTACAGGGCTAATGGTAAGATTCTTGGTAGTGTGGACGAGCAGAGAGATCTCGGTGTCCATGTGCATAGATCCCTGAAAGTTGCCACCCAGGTTGATAGGGTTGTTAAGAAGGCGTACGGTGTGTTAAGTTTTATCGGTAGAGGTGTTGAGTTTTGGAGCCGTGAGGTCATGTTGCAGCTGTACAAAACTCTGGTGCGGTCGCACTTGGAGTATTGCGTACAGTTCTGGTCGCCGCATTAAAGGAAGGATGTGGAAGCATTGGAAAGGGTGCAGAGGAGATTTACCAGGATGTTGCCTGGTATGGAGGGAAGGTCTTATGAGGAAAGGCTGAGGGACTTGAGGCTGTTTTCGTTAGAGAGAAGAAGGTTGAGAGGTGACTTAATGGAGACATACAAGATGATCAGAGGATTAGATAGAGTGGACAGTGAGAGCCTTTTTCCTCGGATGGTGATGGCTAGCACGAGGGGACATAGCTTTAAATTGAGGGGTGATAGATATAGGACAGATGTCAGAGGTAGATTCTTTATTCAGAGAGTAGTAAAGGTGTGGAGTGCCTTGCCTGCAGCAGTAGTAGACTCGTTAACTTTAAGGGCATTTAAATGGTCGTTGGATAAACATACGGATGATAAGGGAATAGTGTAGGTTAGATGGGCTTCAGATTGGTTTCACAGGTCTGCGCAACATCGAGGGCTGAAGGGCCTGTACTGCGCTGTAATGTTCTATGTTCTATGTCCTATAAGATCGGATCAAATCTTTGATCTGAAAGGTTACGTAGATTCAAAGGATAAAGGAGGAACAAACCATTACTGGTTTGATTTATTGTAGTCACGTGTACCTAAGTACAGTGAAAAGTTTTGTTTTATGAGCCGCACAGGCAGGTCGTAGCAAGCAAGGACATACAGATCAGAGGGTGCTTAGACAGAGTGAGGCACACAGGTTACACTGCACAGGAGGTGCGCAAAGCAAGATCAACATTATATGAAATGAGAGATGTCCATTCAGCAGTTTAACAGCAGCAGGGGATACAAATAATTTAAAGAAACAATGAGGGAGAAAGTTTGGAAAATGAACAGGTGGAATTTAAGATACTAAGATTCGAAGTGTGGGTGAAAAGTGAAATTGAAACAGAGAAAATTAGAATAAATTCTTTTGACATGATCAAAATTAGAAATGTATTTCATCAAAGTGAGATGAACAAGTGGGAGGCTCAAATTATCATGGCCGTCTCAATAGCTTTATTGTGTATATCGGTGACATTTACAGACAAGTTGTTAAAAGATTGGAGTTATTGACTTTAAGCAGTTCATGTTCCAATGGTTTCGGTTTAACAAAATGATTATGTTCTATTTTAATGACGCAGTGAAGATTTTACATCAGGAAGTCAGTTTTGATACTTTGTTGATAGTGCATGGCAGATGACAGCTACTGGCCAGCCGACTCTTTAAAAAAAACGCAAAAGAACTGCAGATAACAAGGTGTGGAGCTGGATGAACACAGCAGGTCAAGCAGCATCATAGGAGCAGGAAAGCTTGACGTTTCGGGCCTAGACCCTTCATCAGAAATGGGGGAGGGGAAGAGGGTTCTGAAATAAATAGGGAGAGAGGGGGAGGCGGATAGAGAATGGATAGAGGAGAGGATAGGTGGAGAGGAGGCAGACAAGTCGAAGAGGCGGGGATGGAGCCAGTAAAGGTGAGTGTAGGTAGGGG